>JAITYT010000305.1:1108370-1121133 GCA_025433975.1 Liostenogaster flavolineata
GCGACGAACGCGCATTATTTAGCTCGTGTGTGTTTCGTGTCGGGGTCTGGATTATTAATAAGACGCGATAGCGCCTCGTCAAGACCAGACGTAAAAAGTATAGAGAGAGTACGTAGATGCGTGCTCCCGTGTTTGCGTGCCGCGTAACGCCCACGAAACAGAACAAAGCCAACGCACCGATATAAATACGCGGAGAGCAATCGGATTTTTGTCTATGCGGCGAAGTTCGGGATAACGCGGCGTTTGTGGGCGTATTTAGCCTCCGGCGGTGCATCTTTGAGTTATTTTATTTCCTCTTCTAGAAGCGAGAGTTTCCAAGGTGGAATTTGGGAATTTTCGTTTCTACGTATTTCATGGAGAAACGTAATTCACCGGTTTCTTCGGTGAGGCCAGTTCTGGTAGATCGGGCAAATAGTCGAGACAAACGATCGAGAGATTATTCGGACGTTTCTACGATGGAAATTGACGCTTGTAAACGAATCTCGCGAACATACCTTTCGCGAACTGTGGATCGTGAACGGTAAGGCTACAAAAGGGCGGATGTCCATTCGGTAAAGCCGATTGACACAAGAAAAGCCGAACGACTCGTATGGCGACCCATATCGAAGGAAATTGATTCTGTTGGTTAGGAACGTTTCAAAAGCTGTAGATCGATAAAACAGTACTTTAAAATCTTACTTCTTTAAAACTGCAGTTTTATATATTTTAAGTATATTTAATAATCGTTCGGTCGAGTCTGGAAAAATCGCACGATTTATCGACGATTGAGCTACAAAGTTCCCCCTTCGCTCTCACATTTTTTAAAGTATTTCGATATTGCAGATTTATTTATTCGTTGCTAAGCAATTATTCACGAATGAAGAAATTCAACAAATTATTTCAAGAATAAAAAGCTAAAAATACATCGTTTCAAATTTATCATAGTACGTGAAAATGCGAATTTTTCGTTAGTTTAAGGAGAAACAAACTTCTATATAAACGTACTCTAATGCCGTCAAAAATGACAACGTGAAATAGACGTCGAGTTGACTAAACTCAAATTACACTTACGTGCCGCGTGATAATTATATACCTGCGTGCACTTGGAAAAATATTCTGGAAAAATTCGTGGCATGTCCTCGAGATACCAACTTGTATATCGCGACCGAATTGTAAAATAATAGGACAATACAAATGCGTCTGTGGAACTTTCAAGAGAACTTTTTTCGTTAATCGTAGAGTGGGTGCTCCTGAAGTTTCCTTCTTTTCGTCACCGCTGCATCGTTAACGACGAATTCCTTCGCTCTTCGAACTACATCGTACGAAATATCTCATTGTTAGAATCGTTTTGGCTCTTTTCCCTCTGCTTTCGCACATCCTCGATCGTTCGACAACGACGAGGGATTTCATTAGATTCGCGATAGCCGATGATCGTTACACATCGAACGAGCGTGTTTATTCGGATCGTGGTTCTTCGAAATTGTCGCGACGGGATCGATTAATTTCTTCATACCTGTGTGCGTGAAATCGCTTGGCATTCCTACAAACTTCATGGAAATATGAGAGAATCCGAGCAAATCGGTAAAATCATTGATCTTCTTTTATGCTCGTACTCCCACTCGTAACGCGTTTCCAATACGATTCAATTTCAATCCAAAAACAGTTCGTATGTCAATAGTTTAAAAAAAGATTGAAATTTGATTACCTGTTATTTAAAGCGCTCTTTAACTGCGCTTTCGTCCGAGGTTAAAATGCAAATCAACGTAGTCACATCGAACGTGATTTTTTTTTACAGATATCCGATTTTGAGCACTTTTTCACGGCTTCGCGATTTTATATTCCTTTTTATCGATATCTCAGGGACGTTGCAACGAATTCCTATGGTTGGCTAAATTTTTTTAAATTCCTCCCTCGTTGACTCTCGATCCCATTTTATCACGTGGAAGAAAATCCAGTGGAACTGTATCGATATTTCGAACGCAACCGCTATCGGCTTATTGTTTTCGCGAGCGAGCGCCACTCTCGCTTCCAGCGTGGTCACGTTTTTGGAAACTTGTCCGTTTCGGTTACGTGATCTACGGAATAGACGCGACGACGTCGATTCGACGCATTACGCGAGAGTTGGCGCGAGTTCCCGTGCCTCGGATAAAGATACGATTCGAACTGAATAGACAACGAGCTATAGAGTTCCCACGGCACGCCCTCGCAGACCCTAATGTTACTACCGAGCGAATTTAATTACGAGCATCGAAGCTCTAACGATTTTAGTTTCCCAGATAATATTGGCGGAAGCACACTGTTCGATCCGTTCTTCTAGCCTGAGACGCACGTCGACGGACGGATTACCAACTTTCACACTGAGGATCCAAAACGTAACGGCGCTAACTATCGTGCACGAAGTTTCGGTGAATTCTCATGTCGTTGAAGCGACTTCATATTTGATATCGTAGGATAGATTGAATCATTGCCTCGTGATTACGTAGGGATCGTGACATTTTTGCTCGGGCAACGACGATTAAGATATTCGAACGTCTCGACGAATATTTAACCTCTTTGTGCCATTTTTTGGAAACTTTTCACTGTATTTTTTATTAGACTGTCACTTTTTGTTAAGTTAAGATATGTAAAATCGAGTAAGCGAAGAGAACTACACGATATTTACATGTATATTTAAAATAGATTCAGTTGGGAGTTAAACTGTGCTGACGAGTATATAATCATGAATGTACTCCACTAGTGTAACTTCTCTCGCTAGTACAATGAAATCGAGTGAATAATAACAACGCAATCTCAACCGACAACTCCATGTCAACACTAATTCGACTCTTAATCAACATACCTCTCTATGTCGTCTCGCCTCCCTTTTATACCTTCCCTCGAGACGACGTCCTACAGATCTCAACGGAATAGCTGACGGATCCTTTTTCCCCTCCCTAGCCAGTGTTACCTGGACGTTCTCGTCTTCTCCCTATTTTTATTGCCCGCGATAAAGCTAACCCGCAGCGCGGGACACCACATTAATGACGTGGTTACACCTGACTCGATTAATAGTTAGCAATCTAGTTACGGTAAGCGAAAGGTTGAAAATATCCTAACGGAATTCGACGCTGCGTTGGAAGTACTTAAACAATTCCCGTCAGAGCGCACTAATAAGATTAATAAAGACGGAGAAACGGATGAACAGCGGGAGAAAATTAAAGACATTAATAAAAGCAGCTGCGTGGCTCTACGAAAAGGTAGATTTAACATGCCAGAACGCGGAAGAATGTCTGAACTTCGAAATTGGGCACACATCCTTCCGGTCGTAGAAATTATAAATAATATAACGTCTATCTCTGTCTCTCTGTCTCTTTCTTTCACCTGTTTCTCGCTATTCCGAGTGCGCGCTTATCATCCCACAAGAGTTCTCCAGCAGGTTTCGTAGCCGGAGCGTTGGCGAATTAGGGATACACGGTTTTCGCATACGGGCGCTAGGCAGAGCATACGTCGCAGGGCACCTCCACGAATTTACCTCTTATAAATTCCGGATGTTCCATAAAGAGGCGGATCCACGCTCGAGCTCGTAATCTTTAATCGCTGAGGATACTACCGCGTAATATATTCGCGTATATATATATATATATATATATATATATATCTTCATACGCGTGCCTCCGCGTTGGCGCTTTCCTATGTGTTCGTTACGTATCGGACTTGCGAACGTACAGACGTGCATTCGTAATTGCAATGCGTTAGCAACGCGGCTCTGATCTTAAGACGAAAATACAGAATTTAACGTATTTAACGTAAGCGTGTCTTGTTTCGAACCAAATATGATTAATAATGGAAGCATTGATCGAACGTTCAGTAGCTGACAATTTTGTAAATATCGTTGTTGGCATCAAAAAGCGGCACGTGTTTCGATCGAAGGAAGAGATTTAGTCGGTTTTACTTCGATTGCTTAGCTAGAAGCATTGACTGTGTGATCTTCTGATCACAAATGTTTACCTACGTAAAAAAAAAGATAAACACGGTGCGAGTATCTTTTTTCGCGATGGAACGAGGAACATTATTGATCTTAAGACGAAAATACAGAATTTAACGTAAGCGAGTCTTGTTTCGATCCTAATGCGATTAATAATGGAAGAATTAATCGAACGGCCAGTAGCTGACAATTTTGTAAATATCGTTGTTGGCATTAACAAACACGCGAGCACGTATTTCGATCGAAGGAAAAGATTTAGTCGTTTTTACATCGACTGCTTAGCATTGTCCATGCGGTTTTCTGATCACACATGTTTACCTTCGTAACGAAGTTAGGCAAAAAGAAATTTCAATCGACGAAAACGAGAGAAGTATCTTAGCCATATTTCTATCGAAACTAACAAAATCTTTAAAATCCCACTTCTACGAATGGCGTTACTTAGCACGTAACACGAGGTAAGGCGAAACCACGGGATTAACGCATCCAGGAGGAGTGAAAATCCACGACGTACGCCCTTGACGGTCGATAGGACGCCCTTCGACGCGTATAATCTGCACTCTAATCTGGCGGTAAGCCACACGTAAGCGACATATCCGTCGTACGAGTACACACTATCGGCTGCCTATAATCGGCAAATATCAGGAGCCAGAGGCTAATCGAGACATCCGCCGTAAAGTTTCGAAAACGCCGCTTGTCACCCATTTGCCGTTCGTATGCCAACGATCACGGAGCAACGTTATCGTCGTCGTCGATTCGTCGATAAACCGTCGCTCCAGCTGCTTGCCACGTCGATCGTCCACACCTTTCATTCGTTATCGTCGTCGTTGGCGTTGCGGACGTCGTTTCGTAGTCGCTTTGATTCCGAAGCACACGCATAGACTTCTACGTTGAAACGTCGTACGTGTGTACGTGGAGTCGCCAGAATCGATGACTGATCGCAGATTCTATTCGACGTAATGCAACGCAACGCAGTGGAATGCAGTCGAACCATTGGTCGCGTCGTTAAGTGTCTTTTAAACGGTTGGTAAATTTCATGCGGACGATCGATACTTTTAAATCGTCGAAGCAACAAGGGATTATTTTAATAACCTCATCGTTTCTGGGAATTTCTTTTTTGCGCGCGAAAACATTGACCCACGAATTTAGTAACGTTTTCACTTATCATTGGGAACTTGTAGACGAATTGTTGCATCAAACGATCGCTTAGGCGCCCTTGCCGTTTCTGAAAAGTTTCCGTACCACGAACTTAGCCCAGTGAACCCGCTAAATCGTATGGATCGCTGTGATCACGCTCGTTAACGAGTGTCCGTATAATTAAGATGAGGGATGTGAAGATGTCGAAGCTGCTAGCTTGATGGATCTAATCACGTTGCCGCGTGTACAGCAATCTACCGTGATTGACTAGGATATACGGAGGTATTTCGACCCACGTAAACATTGGCGAGGCGTTCGCTCCGTGTAGTATATATTTTCAATGGACGACGTTCCAACTGGTTCTCGGAATTTTCTCCGACCAAGGTGACAATGAAAATAACAACAATACCGATTCGTCGAACTACGACGTTTTCTTTGTGTCTTTTTTTGCAAAGTTTACATGATTTATATCGGTAGCACGCAGTGCCGGCTCACTCAGTTCGTCTTCGACCACAGACGCGAGAAAATGCGTGGAATAAAATTCGTAATTTGGCATGCTTGTTGATGAAAAGAAAAGGGATGTGTCCCTTTGGTGTTGGGAACGCGTACTACTAGATGTTCTGTCCTTCTCCGCCTTATGTTATTATTATTTACGCTGTCTCCTTTTTTCCGGATTTTCTTCGCTGGCATGCTATCCCTCGGTCTACCACGACTGGGTACTAGATGCAACGATCGCCGTGTATATATATTAAGATGGTCGTCACAGATTTTTTCGAAGTGTAAATAATCGCTAGTGAAGTGCCAAGGAGCGTCGCTTAACTAAGGATCCCGATCATCGACGTAACTTCGAGGCGCCGATACACCTGGGTTCATCGCTCGTCACCTCAAATATCACGCGAGTCTACCAATAATTAATTAAGCTAGTAATTACATAATTTCGTACGATACGCTTTAGAACAAGGGATGACGCGTCAGCTTACATCGCTGTCTTCATATATCTATCTTGTTTGCAGTCCTTTGTCATTATTACTCCATACGATGCATCGTCGAAGCATCGAACCATATTATATTATGCGTCCGTAATTTGTACATCATAGCTGTGGCGACCTTTGAAACCGTCTGTGATGGCTCTTCAGGTATACGCTTTCGTCAGCGGCGTCATCGTTCAGAGAGTCTTTTGTTCTGCCCAGTTGACGTACCAACCGAACACTTGCCGCAAAATTAATTGGGCGAAGTCCTTATTTTGTTTAAAATAGAGTCGTGGTGGTCGAATGATTTAGTTCTGGATTAATCTGTGTTTATTTCGTTAAATACAGAATAAACACAATAGATTATGAACTGAATTGAAGGATTAACTTGACTGCGAATATGAATGTCGACGAGTGGCGTATATATGGAGAAATGTTTCGATGTATCGAGAGATGTAAGAGTGTTACCGAACGACTTACCCTTACTGTTAGTTTAAGATGTTTGTACGACTACCACCCAATTACTGCTGTATAAATGAGAACGTCGATTGCCGTGTTTAAAGACGTGCGAGAGAGCAAAACTCGATTCATTGGGGATGAATGTTACGAGAATTTTAGCCATTAGACATCAGGGACTGCTGCTGATTGGATAGTCCCTATGGCTGTAGTGCATAAAGTTCTACGCGTTGTGTTCGGGGAATGCAAAAGATGTCTAACTATGATAGTTTGAAAAATGCGTTAAAAATGAAGATTAACTTACATTGAGTTATTCATATCCTGACTGTCATTTTACCTAACGTCATAAGCAATCGTCGTATAAGTGACCTTTGTTAAGTAATTTTATACTTTACAGTTTTAAAATGGTTTTTGAAAATAATTTCGTCTACTCGATAGAATGGTAGACGATAAGTATCGCAATTTATATCGCGTTAATTTTGCATCGATTTTGTGTGGCGAGCTATGCTATTTTTTAAAAGAACTTAATTGTTAAATTATGAATCTCGAGATAAAGGCAAATACGACGCATTCGATCGATACATTAATATTGTGCTTTCAATTAAATGATTCCATGTTAGTGATTACTGGTAAATGATACGTTTAATATCGAATGTAGTAACGTTATTGGCTTTCTATAAATTTATTTTAATTTAAATACATGACCGATAGAGAATATTTTGGAACCATCGACCCTGTTTCATTGAAGTCTCACGGGTTTTAAAATTCTTTTCAATCAAGAAAAACGTCATTACAATGAACACGTTATTCCTAATTGATACGAATAACTCTTTTTTTTAACCGATTTGTTGAACATTTTATGTTTTTTCCGATGAAATCACACGAGAATAGAGAAAATTGCCTTAATATGTTGGCGTTATTTAAATGAAATATGTGCTATTCTACGAGCGTAAATTAATCATTTGGGTTAGTACCTTGCGAGTGCTTTTAACAGGCTCGATGAAAGGCACTCTGGTACTACCGTAAAATCTCTCGTAAAACGAGCATGCTGCTCGATATTCCTCGTGAGATCGAGAAAAACATTAAAGGCCAACGAGGATCGCACTCGACTCAATTTCGTTTCCTATTGGAGGAAAATTTAAGAATTTTCCAGTTAGGCGAGTATTTATTAGTATCGAATTTCGGAGAATAGTCGCGTCATCGTTGGTTTTATTGTCCATCTTTCTCGACCGCGTTCGGGGATGCGCTCGACAGGGCGTTGAAACGAAAGAGCGCTCGTTAGAGTCACGCTATTTGATCGCGCATTATATTTCGCTGTGTCGTCAAAGTTTCGAAGGTACGATGTTCGTTCTCTTACCTTTCTCCATGAGTGACGCGAAAAATTTCCCCATTATTTCGACGACGAGGACGACGAGAACTAAGTCGATTATTCGATGTCGCATACGAGGGAAATACAATTACGATTACGCGCGCGAGTCTCCGCTAGCCTCGCTCTTTTCGCCGTTCCTTCCCTCCAATCTCTCTTTTCGTCTCCATTCGAGTCGATAAAGATCATTACGTTCTCGTGGCGTATCCTCCGCTACGGCTCAAACGCGCGACGCGCGAATAAATCGCGATAATGAACGTCGAAACCGTGGCGCGCCCGAGCACAATTTGTCAATTTTTTCCCAACCCTTTTCTTTCCTCTCGTTCTTCCAGCCATTTTCTTTTTTTTTAACTCTTCCTTTTCTTCCGTTCTAGCGGCGCGAACTAACGCGCGATGCAACTTTTCCCTATTCTTGCAATAAATCACCAATATCGCGGGTAGTTCTTTTTAACTCTTTGCTCCTCCTCGATTTTACGTAACACTACGGTGGAAAATTTCGCCGAGGCTACCTTCGTCAAAATTTTAATGGGAAACGGCGATCGATAAATCCATGCGGGTCATCGTGCAACGATATTAATATCCTTAATTATAGTTGGCTCACGATCGCAACGAAGTAGCCGTGCGGACGCGGCACTTTCGACGAAGCGTTTGTCACGATGAATCGCGAACGAGACAGAAATGGCGCGTCAGCTTGCGAATTAAACAAAAATTTCCTTTAAATCTATGATTTTGATTTTTGCTAGATTCGACTTCAAAAGCTTAAGCGTACGCGCGTACCTTCGTACGAGAAAAGAACGATAAAATCGGAAGTGGAAAACAAAGTTATTAAGAAGTAACGTCGTTCGTTCCCTCTTTCACCGAGTGCCCTGCAAAAGCGACGCGAGTGCCTTTATTCTTATTTCGTTCTTTTCTGAGTCATTGTGTGACGTAGACCCGCGGCTATGGATCCAGCATTCACGATTCTTGCATTGTCTTCGCGTGTTTGTTTGGATTCGGTCGAGAAATCGCCGAGACTAAACGATCCTTTCTCGTATTATCGTTCACATATTCGTGAAAATGCGATCCAAGACGAGCTCGCCATATTCCTAGAATCCGTAAAATTATCGACATCGTTTAAATTGAATTTCAACGAGAAGAAATCTTTTCTTGTAATTTCACACTACGCGAACGTTACATAATCCTGGAAAAGATCCGTGTTTCTGGACGATGAGCTTCGTTTTAGAATTTCATTTCCGTGTTTCCGCGCATTTTTAATCTACGCCTGATTTTTACGCTCATTTTATACCCAAGGATTAAAGCTCTTCCTATCTTTCGCCTTACTTTTTACACGAGCACGGAACTTACAATCGAGAAAATCGATAGCGTTCTTTCGGTGGACCGCTTCTCCTTCTGCTTTATTCACGATCTCGGGAATCCGTTAAGTTTTCACCGCACGAGGACGAATGACGGTGTTGCATTAGCGTCTCCGCGCTCTGCATCCTAGACGAATCTCAAAACTTTCACGAGGAAGAACATCCGCCCGGTTGCCCTCCTGTTTTACGTTCGCTTTTACGATGCCTCGCGGCAGAGCAGCCGTATCCACGAACAGGAATGCATTGTCGAGACGAAGTCTGTTCTCATTTATCGATCGACACGGAAGATCGTACGACCATCTAATTTCGCGATTGTTTCTGTAGGTCAGGGATTTCGTCGATTTCGATGGCGAAAGCACGGAAAGAGAATCTAAGCGACGCTCCACCCTGGAAGTGATTTTACTACGATGGCTTCCGGTGTCACACGCTGACGATAACATCGAGAGAGTAATTTATATGTAACCGTAAACGACCAGTAAAATTTGCATCGCCTATCCCATGAAATTTGGCCATCCGTCGAATAACGCATTCGTATCGGTAATCGATGAGCGAATTTCGCTCATATATATATATCGTAAGACGCGATACTTCTAAAAGAAATATCGTTTCGGATTATCATTATTACATAAGCGATATTTGAGAGCGCAGACGCGCACTTCGATGCGTACTCTTTCTAATAGCTTCGAATTTTGGTTCGTAATTTTCTCGCAGTCGCTTTACAGCGTTCTACTTTTCATCCGGAGGAACTATCGCGGAAAGGACGTAAACTGCGAACGATTACGTCTCGGAGAAGAACGTAACATATTTTCACCCCTCGTAAAAGCGATAGTGGAGGAAGTCAGCGGTGCGAGCGGTTCCATTAGTAAGAAAGTACGAGTCACCGCGTGCGCGTTTAGCTTGCAAAAAACTCGCAAATCGTAGAGTCGAAGAACGTTTTTTGGTCACTTTCTGACACGAATCGCGATAAATGCTCTCAGACACGGCCTAATCGGTCTTTTCCCAACCTTAAGTATATTGCAAATGTATGTGGTTAGAGATTTAATCGAACGGTATTGATATTTATTATTAATTATATATGATACGATGGATACTGTGAAACAGTGTCCGCTATGAAATTTTACAATTTTAATTTCGCGAATATTTTAGGAAGAAAGGGCGAACAAAATTATTATTAGCTGGAAAAGTACCCCTTTCGTGCATACAAATTTAATTTTTATCTATTTTACGGAAATAATGGTTTTACCCGTTTTTTGGACTTTTAACAATTTTATATATATATTCTAGGTAATTCTTTATGCAATGGAAGGATACTGTTAAGCCAGATGATCCTGTATATTCTCACTTTTTCCAGTATCGATTATTCTTAACAGTCTTACTGCGCTCGCTGGAAACTTACTGCTCCTCTCACTCAATATTCTTATCCACGAAACTTTCGGTTAAAACTTTTCCTTTCATTCGTTCTTTCTTTCTCGCTTTCTTTTATTTTCACTTACATTTTTATTTCTTGCTCGGTATATGGAATTTCTAAACCTATTTCTCTGTTTAGCTTTATCGATTAACCCTATACATTTTCTATGCTTTTCGCCGCTATATTTTCAGATTTACATCATGCATTCATACGTACAGTATAATGTGCTCTTAAAGAGTTTAATTTATTTTTCCATTATTGCGAGAGAATCACATTTATATAATAATGTTCAATAATACGGCATTAAAATGTTGTTGCATAAATCGACTTGTATTATTCAGAATAGTAAATGGATGCTCTTGTTACGAATTCATTTCGGCTTATTTCTAAATAATCGCAAAATGAATCTTGAATATTCGATGATAGTTATTCCATGGAATACATTACATCGAATGTATTATTTGCTCTCTGAGGTAATGCGCATGCGATTCTTTCGTTTCAGAAATATAAACATAACTTAAAAAATTATTCGGTAAACGTTACTTCTGTGATTGACCCGCTTTTACGGAAAGAGTTTTAAAAAAATGAACGACGAAATATCAAAAATACACTTTTTCCCGATTATTTTAAAAGAAATGATAAAAAATAACGAGTTTTTGCGGGAAAGAGGATATTCCCACGCGTTGACTCATATTCGTATTTTCATACAGAAATTAATCCGAATATTTAAAATTTTTCATTTCTGTTAGAAATAACGTAAACTCGAAATTGAGAGATTAAAAATTTCCTAACGAGATAGTTCAACTTAAGCGTTCCGAATACGAAAAATACCTTCGATAAAACATCGCTTCGAATATGCATTTCAGCGAATTTACGACGAATTCAGATTTTCAGAGGTCTCTTTTCTTGCCAAAAATTTACTCCGTCCTTAAAACTCTTTGATAAAGAACGAAGGAAATTTCTTGTCGTGATATCGACGAGAAACGGACGCTATCGACGCAAAGTCATACTTGACGTTCTTCGTATCTACCATGGAAATATCATTTGATTATCGATCGATTCGTATATTCAGTACAGCGTGAATTTACCCGGGGAAGCTTTATCGAGAGTGACGCGATCATCGTTGACGCGAGTGTTCTTCATATTTGTTCAAGTTCGATCGTTATCATCGTCGATGACGTCGGTCGATGTCAACGATGTAACTGCGAGAGCACCTCGGGAAGTACGACGGAGTAAACTTTGCCGCGACGAGCACGTTGCGTTTCCCTTCCGTGCGCTTATTGCACCGACCCTGTTTTAGATTGCCGCCCCTGTCGTTTAATTACCGGCCAAAGTAAATGCTTCCATATTGCTGCTGACCGCCAAGAGACTCGTCGCACTGTAGACCTTCGCTCTGTTATTCGAGTGCCTTCGTAACCTATCATGGAATTCCTCGGGTGTCTTCGAATATCAAAAGCGAATTAGGGAAATGCGGTTGCCAGCTTTCATTTCTAACGTGCTTTAACGCGTTACGCACGATACGACCAAATAACCAGAGAGAGAAAGAGAGAAAAAGTCGATGTTAATTTCAAGGACTCATCGGCGTTCTACGCGATTCCTTTTCACCGTAACGACGAATCGAGAACACGAATCATCGTTACCGACAAAAAGTAAGGTGAATGAAGAAAGTTCGCGCTTTTACCCATCTCTTCCTTTTTTCTCTCTCTCTCTCTTTCTCTTTCACCGCACGAGCGCGAACGCCAAGTCGTACCAAATTTACAATTCGGCGTGTTTCTTTCTACCCCCCCTCTCTCTCTCTCTCTCTCCTGCGCCCACGTGATCCGCGTCGCGTTTTCTCTCTCATTTCCAGGCACTTAGAGACGGATGCTTTGTGCGGAGGACGAGGCAAAGTGAATTTTCGCGGCGGTATGGCGCGCGTGAGCGCATCGTTCGTTCGCGTACCCACCTACTCGCCGGCGCGTCTCGCTTCGTAATTACTGGTTAAGCAAAGGCGAAGCGCTCTTCTCATCCCAGCGACACTCGCGCACGTGCGAGCGGCATACGTAATGGACACGGAACGAATTCGTCGCTTCTGCTTTACTTTACGCAGCCCTGCGTCGTGTCACCTCTGCTCTTCTCTCACTCTCTCTCTCTCTC
>JAITYT010000305.1:1130358-1151307 GCA_025433975.1 Liostenogaster flavolineata
CGGCACGAAGTTAATTGGCAATGCGCGCTTACTGCGCGCGATCTCCGAGCCTCGAGAGAAACTTCCGAAGGATCTGCGCTGGCAGTCGCCTACCACCGTGAACTTTCATCGTTCTCTTCCACCCTTTGGCCGATTACGAGGTATCGCGAACGGACAAACGGTACGATAACCGTGGATAAGTCGAAACTTTCCTTATCGTCGCCCTTCGTTCTCTCCTTCCTCGTTTTGAAGCCGTACGACGATGAAATCGTACCTGGAACGTTTTTTTTACATGGTGGACATATTGGCCACTACGTACATAGTAATAAAAGCATATAAATAATATATTAACTTATTTTGAGCAGGATGAAAACTAAATAAAAAAATAAAAAGAAATTTGGCCACCACACGAAATTCTAATTTTCAGCTTGGCAATTGTCGTGAATTTTCTCTCATTTTGGTGGGGTAAGTGTCTATAGTCGCAGTTTTGGTCCTCTTTATATCTAGCATGGTTCTGACACCTACTGATCTTTTTGAAATATATCGCACGCAGCTAAAATATTGATGTATGCGTAAACGATAAAGATCTATGTGTAAATAAATTTATGTGTACATTTTCAAAAATCTGAAAAGGTTTTCATGAAAAAACACGAAAATTTTTCAAAAATAAGAGGTATGGCAAATGCAAACATTTCTATTTGTTTAAATAATCACTGTAAGTATTTTTTCTTTTATCAATTTAAAAATAAAAATCCAAAATTATTTCGTTATGTTTTTCTATTATATATTGTTCAACTAACATTGACGTATTGATCTAAAATTTCGAATTGAAATTCAAAAAATAGTTTAAAGAAGTTGAGAAAAGGTAAGAAAGATATTTGTTTAATTTTAACAAAGTAAGTTCGCCGTTGTGTCCTTAGAAGCACAAGAGAACATAAAAATAACTTTTGAAGTCGTTAAAATCGGTGGATTGGCTCCCCACCAACTGAAAGACATAGAAAAATAGATGCCCAACTAAGGGGTTAATCGCGCGATTCTCGACGTGAACGCGGATTATCACCGAGTTACTCGCTCCGTTCTCCCATGGTGTCTCGCTTGGAGGAGTTGAGCGCCTCTGCTCGTCTCGACCCGAGGGCCACGATGAACCTCCGTGGATACCTTCATCGCAACTGGGTTACGAAGATCGCGATGGTGTTGCCGATATTGGATGGAAGCCTTGGAGGAACGACTTCGTTAAGGTGGCTCGAGTTTCAGAGGCGCGTTTTCGTGCTCGTGACGCGGCAAACCGTGGAAACGTATCGCGCTATCGTTACGTTACCGAGGGCGATGCGGAGATGGATGATCGCCCGGCTATTGGGCTAACGATCGTTGTTCTTCCTTTGGCTGCTTGCGTCTCGTTGAACGAACGCCGCGATATATTGGCTATCGATCTCGTGGAACGCAGCACTTACGATCGGTTTCCTTAACACTCTCCCGAGGAAGTTTACGGTCAAGAGTTTCAACGAGATACCGTTGAATACTTTAAAATCGCTTAAGAGAAATAGAGTGAGGCGTCTCGGTGTGCAGAGTGTATCGCGTTCAACGCGAGCTCTTCGCTAAATTCGAGGAATTTTTGTAAGCTGCGGTTAGCGTTCGGAGAATTGAAATCGTGCCAGACGTTCTTTTCTTTTCTCGTGCTACTTTCTACCAAGTTCTGAGTAAGCAGCACGTTTCAAAGATAGGAGAATTAGATGCTCGATTTTAGGACACGGTGGTTCGCTTTCGAAACGTCCATCTGTCGATTTGGTGCAAAATGTTCGTTCGTTTCGCTAAGTAGTAAAAGGTCGATAACTTCGAATCAGTCGTCCGTCGTTCGATAGATTTGCCGATCCTTTCATCGACTTACCACTTTTTCAAACGAAATTCTATCATGGCTCTAGCGTCGTAATTTTCTTAAATTGAAAGACCCACGGATCGTGTAGAAGCTATTTTACCGAGTAAAAGATATGAAGTAAGTATATCTTGTTTCTTGTACGCCATTCAAAATATATTCGCGTTAAAACAGAAATTATAACATTGTCGCTGGAGAATTAGATGCTCGATTTTAGGACGCGGAGGCTCGCTGTCGATTTCACGGAAAATGTTCGTTTATTTCGCTAAGGGGTATCCGGAACAAGGAAAAGAGACAAGTTAAAAGAGAAATTGTAACTCTTGTCGCCGACCGTAGCTAAAGTTAACTAACCGTATTAAAAACGTTGTTTTGTATAAAAAGAAAGGAAAAAATGAATGGTGTAAAAAATCACGCGTCGCTGAGGAAAATGAAAAACCACCTCGTTAGAACGCGCAGTGTCTCCGAAGAGGGGAAAATCTCTTCGTTCCGTTGGCTAAGCATTTATCGTAAGCCGTAAGAAACGATTTACTCGTGGGTAGCTGTTCGAAATATATTCGCGTTAACCTATTTTATCGCGTCGCCTCGCGTCGCGCATCTCGATGAGAACGGATCTCCGATCCGCCGCGTCGCTTTCGTCGTATTTCGAAAAATCGAACCCTCGACGGCTATTTATCGATATCGCCCTCGATTCGAGCGATCTATCACGACGAGTAAGTACGTAACCTCGACGTCCGTATCTTTCCAACGGCGACGGGACTCTCGTATCGCGTCGCGATGCGTCCGTAATGATCCTCCTTCAACGTGACGCGACGTGGAACGAGAATGTATTTATACGCGCCCTTCGATATCCACGCCTCGAATAATGACGTACCGAGGGAATCGTAGTTTCGTGTCTACCGGTTCCATGGTGACGTCGTTACGGCTCGCGCCTCGCTTTACGGCAAATTTTCTCGTGGTGCTGGAAGATTATGAGAACGAAACGCAATATGGAAACGTCGAGGACGAAACGTCAAGAACGAAAACGGACATTTTTACATCGATCGAATTTCCACCCCTTGAGCTTGCGCTTGAGGAAGCGCTTCGAACATTTTCTTTCTTCTAAATCGCGGTCATAGACTTCACTGAGTTCGCGATTGACACCATGTTGACTCGTCTACGTCGACATTTCCGTTTCTCTCGTTCTATTTGGTACTTCGATTAGAGGAAAATTCCGAGGGGAACTATTAGGTTGTTCGTTGACTATTATCGAATTTTTTAATGGAAGAAACGTTATTATTTTTTGTTTTTTATGTTGTTTTTACGAAAAAACGAAATTAATTTTCGAACGACCTAATAAGTAGACACGGCTCGAGTCAGGGCTCGATCGGAAGCGACGATAGCGCTGGACCATCGTCGGCAAGCACGCCAGGCAGACGGAGATAGGGCCGAGCTTCATCTTGCATAGTCTGGCGCATTTTCGATCGAAGACGTCGAAGGCTACTCGAAAACACAACGAAAGAAGTTATCGCTTGTCAGGAGCAACGGATAACAACGGATTACCGCTAGGTCTACGTCCAATCTGGAAGATAGCGCACGAACTCCTCCTCGTACGCTCGCACTTCTCCGCTCTGCTCCGCTCGAATCTTCGATCTATCTACCTACCTACCTACCTACCTACCTGTGTCTCTTATCTGGCTTCTTTTCTTCGTTCCTGTTCGGTCTTCCGCGTCTTCTCCCCATCCTCCGCCATGCACTCGCGACAGCAGAGAAGAAAGAAGCCCTTCCATACGTTTTTATCATGGTCGTCGTCGTCGAGCTCGAGAGACGATGCCCTTCCAACGTCGAGAGAAACTCGCGCGAGCACGCACCGCCAAGAGTAAAAGGAAAGACGACGACGACTCCGCCCTTATCGTCGTGTGGTCGTCGTTGAGACGTGATCATCGACGACGGGGGTGAAGAACGACCTGGGGGGTGGAGAGGAGAGGAGAGACGACGTACGACTTTCGTCGGTGGTTGTCAGACGCTCGTGAGAACCACTCGGGCTCCTGGCGCTTCGTGAGAGATCAGCGTACCGTCATCCGACTTCGCCTCGCAGCCACTTCGATCTTTTCGCCTTGAACACGCTCCACGTGTCCGTCTCCATGTCTGCCGGCGCCCAGAAGATCGATAAATTGAAAATGACGTCGAAACGCGAGTGGAAAGATTCCGATGCAAGATCGTGATCGATGCGAACGCTTGGGAGTTCGTGGGTTACATACGAACGCTTCGTTACGTGGACGAAAAGGACGAAAGCATCGCGTGGGCTTTTTCCTCGAATGGACGCCTATTACAAAATGGCGAGTTCGGAGAAAACATATGTAAAAACGGCAATGCTGTTTCGTACAGGTGTCGTTAAAGACTGAAGTCCTGAAAAAATTGATCAGTGTTTTAATTAGAAACCGACTACGAAATATCAAAATAAGATCGTTGTTGGTTCACCTACGGACTACTCGATCGATAAACTGAAAATGACGTCGAAACGCGAGTGGCATGGAATTTTTCTTGGAATGGACGTCCATTACAAAATGGCGAGTTCGGATGTTCCGGGTGTAAGAACGCCAATGCCATTTCGTGCAGGAATCGTTAAAGTCCTGAAAAAAGTGAGAAGTGTCGTTTTATTTAGAAACCGACTAAAAAATATTAAAATAAGATCGTTGTTGGTTCACCTACGTACTACTCGATCGATAAACTGAAAATGACGTCGAAACGCGAGTGGAATGAGAACGTTTGGGGGTTCGTGGGTTACATACGAACGCTTCGTTACGTAGAGAGAAGGACGAAAGCATCGCGTAGGCTTTTTCTTCGAATGGACGCCTATTACAAAATGGTGAGTTCGGAGAAACCGTACGTAAGAACGATTATAAACTATCAAAGTAAAATCATCGTTGAATCGCTCACGGATTACTCGATTATGAAATTGACTACTGTAGGATATTTTAAGATAAAAATGTATACGTGCAAGTACGTGAGTGTGTGTGTATGTCCCTGCCAAGACGTTATCATTCTCGGTGCCGCGCCGAGTGTGGTTTATTTGTTTTGTAACAAGAATCGTTAGCGCATAATCGTTGTATATTTAGTCGACTGACATTTCGCGTCTAGAAGTTTTTCGTAGTTTCTTTCTATATTCTTCTTAGTTATATCTAAAATAATCCTACATCACGACGTTGAATTGGAATCGATCGATCTCCTACTATCGCGAAGTTACGTGGAACGCTCGTAAATAATTATAAAAATTGAAGGATGCTTCTCGGAGGCACTCGTGTCTGTCTGACACGGAGCAGCCCCTGTTTGCGTCGTATTTTGCCTCGTTAGAAGATGTATTCGGCGTCACTCGAGTACGAAGACAGGAAGACCTCGAAAGAACGATTCGTCGACGTGGAGGATAATTCCGTGGAAATAAAGCGGCACGATCGCGTGCTACTGCGATGGAATCTTATTTGTCTCGTTGAAATCGAGTTGGCATTCGATTCGCGTTAACTCGATTTCTTGGGTCGCGAGGGGTTACTTTACAATCGCCCGAAGTCACGAAAGAGCATCTTCGAGAAATTCGTTGAGCTCTGGTGCGCGTCCACTTAACTCAGACGATTCGTTCGAGTTAGAGAGTAGACGTCGATCGATCGTACGCGCGGATTGGAGTCGCGTACGCGCGTCACCCGTGGGAAACGTTACCGAGGTACAAATTTACACGCATCGGATACACCCTCGAGATGAGATCGATGCAACGCGGAGACGTCAGCGACGGAATACTTCAATTTTTAATCTCGCGCCGCGCCGATTGTTCGCTTTGCGAAACGAAAATATTTCATACGATACGTTGAATATCTCAAGGAGAGGGATACCGACCGACCTTCCGTCTTCGATTCACCGATTGCGATTTTTCGCTCGCATATTTTTCTCTCGACTAAATTGAAGTCTATCGAAAGTCGAGATCCTTCGAGAAAAATCACAGAACCGTGGATAATCGTGAATATATCACGCATCCGTAACAATGGCGCCTTCCTAGCCGATTGGCGCGTTCCTACATTTCGCCTTATAAATAGTCTGACTGATTTATGAACTGATAAAAACAAATTGTTTAATTCATAAAGATTCAATGGCTTCGATCCAATCAAGGCGTGCTCTCTTTTACTTTGATCCATTCTTTGCGGAAGCGGCGATAATTGAAAAGAGTCGAGTGTTCGATTTTCTTAAATCTCTTGTCAATTATCGAAAGCAAGAGTCTCTTCTTCGATTTTAGCTCGCGAGTGATACCGAGAAATTCTTTTGTGCGATATTATATTATTACAGTCCGTTGTGCGTAAAGTAGATTGAGAGTATAGGTTGGACTTTGAAAATGATAACCAGTGGAGTATCCTGTGTCCTCTTTCCTTCTGCTTCACAGATATCGTTTGATCGTCTAACGAATTTTACCGACTCCTTTGTCGACGAATTACGGTTGTACTTTCGCTAGGAAGTTTTTGGAAGCGGTGGTAGCAAAATATAATAGGATCTCGATATATTTTACTTTTATTAATAATATTACTCGATAAAGTTCTTCTTAATTTCACGTGAAATTTCTACGAACATATCGTATTGTAATATGGTTGAAACGATTTAAAAGTAGAAGTATGCCATAGCGTGTGCCAACGGCTAACCTGGCAAGCCATCGCCGAATGTGCAGAAATTAACGTGAAAGTTGAAAAACGAAGGTCACAGCGTCGCGGACGTAAATGCTGTAGCATTTAAATTTGTAAGCTACATTCTGTATAGCGTATAATATATATAAATTAGTATTATATATATATAACTACAATACATTAATCCTAACTATTACATTATATTATCGAGTATTTTACGGCACGACACATTTTTTACCGTTCACGAGCGTATTAATGTAAAATTAAGCTTTATATTATTTATCATAATGCCATCATAAATTACTAATTAAAATATGTATGACGCGCGTAATATTCAGGAACGTTAAATTGATACGCAAGTAGTTCGCTCGATAATTCTACGATAATTCTGATCGTCGGAACAATACCGCACGAATAAGCTGCAGATCCGTCGAGCGAATTTTTTCGTAGCCTTCTCGTAACAATGAAGCGACATCGACGTTCGAGTTTGCGTTCTCTGAGCTTCCGTCGCGCGAGTTTACGTACACCGAAGAGCGTAGCGACGCGATCGTTAACGACTGCGAAACGCTTTACACGAAAACGCTTTTGCGAATGGCTTCTTTTCTCTGCGACGACGGGAAGGAGGATCGGAAGGAAAAACCTTCGATTCGCGTACAGAATGAAACGACGGGCGTGCATCTAAAGCACTGTAATCCATATCGAGCCTCGCCGGATGCGTTACGTCGTCGTCGTCGTTGCCGTCGTTCCAGCGAGAAAAGCTCGAGTGGATTCGTGCCCCCGGCGCGGATGCGCAAATTAATTAAAATCAGAGAATCGTCGACGATGCCGATGTAGCGATGCCTTTGAAAGAAATTCAGCTCGTTAAGTCGAATTACCAAGACGCCATTTACAGACGAGCCAAACGAACACTTAGTCGAGCTTTGAAAATGGAAACTTCGATATTAATCAGACATTTTTCTCGTATACGACGAATTAACCTATCGAAAGCTCCTCGAATTTTCCAGGCAGCATAGATACGTTACAATGCTCCAAGCGTCGAGGAGACGAGGAAAAGAATTCCTACGCGGAGCGAGCTCGTTATCTCTTCAAATTAAAAATCTACGATGAATCGTGAGCGGCTGTGAAAATCCGTCGACGTAAGATCCTTGTAAAAAGTAACGAGTCACGTACGGCGGATTAACGGTTTTTTCCTCCTTCTGAGAAAGCAGATCGTGGAAAACGAGCGAAGCAGGAGGCAATGGTGGAAGCGATAGAATCGATGGTCGCGCGACGTCCATTATTTCGTGGTGGACGTCGAGAGCGAGATGTCGCGATAATAAGACGATGAATTCGCGCGACCCGATTTTCAGAAGGACGGGAACAAGCCGAGGGCTTTCCAAGAAGGGGGAAGAGCCTTCTAACGTCGTCACGGTGGTCCGTTGAAAGGGCGTCAGGCGTGAAAGGGCGAACGTAGACGCGGGTAGATGACGCTGACGTGTCGCTTCGCTTTCGAATTTGCTTTTATTCACCGATGGGAAAGTTAGAGCACGGAATAGTCGACTCGATCACGTGGATCTTGTTTAGGTGGTCGAGTACGCTTACGGTATTTTTCACTGCTATTAGGTTGTTCGGAAAGTAATTTTGTTTTTTTTTTATGAAAATGAGAGACAATGGCGTTTCAAATGATCACGAACGGTCGAATTCGCAAAACGACATTACTTTCCGAACAACCTAATAGATCTCGCCATTCATCAACATCGCCGCTTAACCTTCTGGATAAATATCGAGCGATTTGGGGAATTTCGTCGAACGGAATATAATTAATAAAGATAATAAAGACGTGGACGACGAGACTGCGAAGAAATAATGAAGCCAATGTGATAAGAACCGTGTACATGTATTTCAATTCACTTCATGAATTGAACTTGCTGTAAGTATCTCGGCAAGGGCAGATCACGGTAACTTAACGGAAGGTATCGTTAGGTCCGAGAAACTTTAATGAAGGACGAAGAAGGGAGAAAAAAGGGTGAAAGAAAGGCGGTAAAAGTCGAGTAGACTAAGGGAACGGCATATAAACGAAGATCGAGCGGAATCCAACAATCGCGAAGATATTAAACGATAGAACAAAGGGATAGTATAAAAATTAATAGTTGCTCTGGGTTCGTGTCTTTAACTGTTACGATTAAAAAGAAGAAACGAATAACCGAGAACTTCCAAAAGAGATAAATACGAGCTATATGTAATACTATATATAACCATATATGCTATTAGGTCTACCGGAAAGTTCCGGCAAAAAATTGCGTCTCAATTTTGAAATAGACTCTTTCGAACATTGCACGTACGCGTAAACATTAATAAATCTATCGAAAATATATTAGATTCTTTCAATTAAAAATGAGCAGAACATTCCGGTACCCCTAATATACATATAATATATTATTTAATAATAAACTAATATTATGTAATATATTTAATTTTTACGAATCGCTGTTAACACGTGGCTCTCATTGATCGAAGGCGTAACGCGAAGTTGCCAAGGCGATCACGAGAAAGCGTACGAATATTCGACATCGTGATTAGGTCGTACATTATTGAGATATCGATTCGCGACGTCGCGAAAAACTAGAAGGAAGCGAAAATCTTACGAACGATCGAGAATCGAGCGCGCTGCGCCAACGAGGCTCGTCGATCAACGATGCGATAAAACTGCCGCTCGTTGATCATCCGAGGGCGACGAAAGTCGAGAGGAGTCGATCGTTCTGGTCGTTCTGCGTGTCGTATAATCCGTCCACCTACGATTTCCACGCGTTCGATCGTTCAACGTCGATCGTCGCTCCGCGCGATATATATGATAAGATTTACGAGTGACAATTCATCGGATCGACCTCGTTCGGCGATCGACGACAACGAGACAACGACGAATGTACCGCGTGACACCGTTATTCGTAAACCGACATAACGTTCTTCAAAGTGAGCGATGGAGGGCGAGTCGGTCGGTGATGTCCCGTCGAAGCGTTTCCAATGTCGCGCGAATACGTGGCCCGCGTCTCGATGCTAATCTCGAGATCGATCGCGCGCCCTATCGATACTAATATAGCTCTAAATCGTTTCAATGCAATGGCCTTGAAAAAAATCGACCCCTGGGCGAGTCGAGATTCGACACCGTGTATATCGTGACGTCTTTGTGCTTCGTTCGTCTGATCCATCTTGGACGAGCCCCAAAATCACGCAATGATTTTGACAAATGTTGAGCGTTAAGAGCGAGAAATTCCATCCAGGTTTTCACATTTCGCGTGCTACCCAACTCACGAGACGTCGACATTTCTTTTCTTACACTCGGACATTCCGATGAAAACAGCCGCTCTCGTCTGACACCACGTACATCGCTACTACTTCGTCACATTATTACGCTTTGAGCTTCGTTCGTGTGATCTCCCAAGTGTAGATTTAAATTGTTTTAACACGATACTTTTGACAAATATTCAGCGCTGGGGTTGAACCAGGATTCGAACTCAGGTCTTCACATTTTGCGTGCTATACTCTAGTTCACTCACTTATCAAAGTCACGACACGTGGACATTTCTTTTCTTACACTCGGACATTCCGAGGAAATCAGCCGCTCTCGTCTGACACCACGTACATCGCTACTACTTCGTTAGATTATTACGCTTTGTGCTTCGCTCGTGTGCTCCATCCCGAACGATTCTGCAAATATAGGTTTAAATCGTTTTAACACAATGTAAATACAAGTATATCGAAGTTATTCTTAAAATATACTATCTCTCGCAAAATATTTCATACGGACTTGGCCGTAACCGAACGATCGATTCGCTCCAGTTTCGTGCCAACGATTCCGTAAATCTTATCTTGAAAAATCTTCTCGTGATATCATTTAATTTATCTCCTCCTCTCTATCGTTGCATCGTTATCTTCCTTAATTTGTAGACAATTTTTCAATGAGACCCGTCGATGATGCAGATGAGACGACGAATGAGACGATGACGCTAAATTAATACCATGTGTCGCGTTCTCATCGTGGACTTGGACATTCACGCTCGTTCTCCGAATGAATATTCGAACTGAATTTCCTACAACGCGGAAGATTCGATCGTACGTGACTGTAACGTGAAAGGCGTTGGAAGCGCAAAAACTGACGAGTGTTCCGCAATCGTAGGAAAAGCAGTGCAGGTCGACGTTGCTAGAATAGAAGATAAAATCTGGCGTTAACTCGTACTTCGATGGCGCGAACGCATCTTTTCACGATAGTGACAACGTGTTTCAACGACTGTTTGTCTCGTTGAAACGCGCGTACATGAAAACTTGATCTTCCATCGCGAAAGCCCTTTTTTCGAGCGTTAATCCTATGCATTAAGCGAAAAAAAGAAAAAGAATACGAAAGCGTTAGTTCACGCGAAGTTCGCACGATGTATATATTGTCTTTTCATTTTTCCTTCTTTCCCTTTCGTGAAATTCAATGACGCGAGGAAGTACAAAATGCACGAGCGAACGTTTCAAACCGATGGAAAAATTATCGTTCGTTGAATTTCCGTACGTTAGAAAAAATTTGTCGATCGTTCGAAGAAAATCGCGAACTGTGAATTTATGTTCCTTGCCGGTTGCATGCCGTTGCAGGCGTACTGATATCATCGTATTCTAGCCTGGCAGAATGGTAATATCCAAGTGCCACTAGAATGCGAATAGGATCCGATTTTGATTTGTTTATGGTACATACAGTTCCAATTGCGAAACGATGGAATGTACAACGCAAGTTGAACTAGGAGAATCTCGAATATTGATCTTCCCTGATTTTCGACGAAAAAGCTAATTACGAAGTAACGTTTGACGATAGTCGACGAAGGAAGAAACAAACGATAAATAAAGAAAGAAGTTTGACGAAGGACTCTTCGAGGAATGAAGAGAAGGGAAAAAAATTATTCATTTAAATTTTAATTATCACGCAACGAGACATCGAAAAAAAAGGAACGTCGATACTTGGAAAGGTCTCGCGAATCTCTCCTCTTTTCTTCGAGTTTTCCATTCGATGACGACAAAAGAAAATTCGTCATTGGCAATTACATTGCGAAGGAACGCTTAAAAAGCAGAAATATAACGGGAAAAGCGACAAGAACAAACCGAGATGCACGTTTTATTAAAATTTATAAGTTAAATCACAATTAAAAACGTATTAACAATACACGAGCGAGAGTTGTAATAACTTGTCCAGCATTTCTAACGAGATCGGTTTTTACGTTAATAAAAGTAATGGACCGCGGTAACGACGGCCATCTTCGCCGCTTGATAGTTCGTTGGAAATTAGATGGAAGAGGTAGATAATAAAAACGAGTACACCGCGTAAGTGCGCAAATAAAAGGTACGTAATGGCGCGCACCCTGGTATCGCTGTATACAATACAACACGATATATCCGAACGTCGTGCCTCCCGCAGAGTGGCGAGAGCTCTTTTCGTAAAATCAACACTGGAATCGTACCGGAGACTCGTCGCGGCATTCGACGCGAAATTCCGTTGTCTCGATTTCAAGACAGCGCGGTCCGGTGACTCTCGCTGGAGGTCGTGCTCCCGCCGTGAGCCACTTCACGCTGCGTTAAGCGTTCTTGCGTAAACCAAAGCGCGAGAGCTCCGTATTCGAAAGCACGCGAGGACGCTTTCACCCCGAACGATACGGAACGAAACGAATCCGCGAACCACGCCGTATCGTCCTTCCAACCGGCGAACTAAGTTTCCCGGAAGGAAGTGGTTTCGCCAAGTTACGCGTTTCGTCTCGCTTCGCGAATTTCGAGGCTAAAATCGGCCGTGGGTGAGGTTAACTGTTACCGGAGCACGTCGTTACATCGTAATTATTGAACAAACCGCATTGTTTCGTGGGCAACGGCGTCGTCTGTGCCCTCGCTGGAACATCGACATAGCGATAAAACATAACGCGGTTCGCTTTAACATCGCCGCGTAATTTCTCGTCGACCAATGCGAGGACAGTGACGGAGAGAGAGATGGGGAGGGGAGGGGAGGGAAGGGGATTCCGTATACCCATCGCACGCGAATAATTCAATTACACCGTGAGTGACGTGTGACGAGAGTCGTCAAAATTTTTCAACGATTGCTCGCGTAAATATTCGTTGTTATTCGTTTTCGTTCTCGTTTGGAAACGAGATCACGGAGCCATGAATATGAAATGAAGGAAAATATTACGATTTTCTATCGCGCAGGATTGTTTTCGATAGGGGAATCCTGAACGTTTAACGTCGTGATAAACGCCGATGGTCGATAACGAGATACACGATATATCCCTATAATTCCCCGTATAATTCAATCATATTTCCAGGCGTATTTAATTATGAAATCCACGCGTATTTAATTACGATAACGGTATTTTGGCAAATTAAGGGATGCTTTTTTAAAGCGGTATCGCTCCCATCGAAATGACGATGCGCATTAACCTTTTAACCAGACATGAAGAATGTACTAACCGTGTTGTAAATTAATCTCGTCGTATTATTCGTTAAAAGGTTCGATAGCTATTCATTCCACGTGGTCGATGATAATCTCCATAAACGAAATATCGATCGGAGATTAACATTTGTGCTTCTTTCGAGCACTCCGATATCTGAATTCTCGGATTCTCTTCGAGAACAAAAGAAGGAAATCGTAATAATAACTGGAGATAAGCAATTTATTCGCCACGACGAGGAATTTTACCAAAATATAATCAGGTTAACGGGTTAAGCAATTCTTAATCGCCTTAGGAAGGTCCAATCGCGGTATATAGAACGTACCGATCGATAATGAACGCACGCGTAAGATAATTGCCAGCGTGGCGCAGGACGAGATTCGCTTTGCCTCGTTTTTTTCCAGTTACGGTCGAACGTCATTGTAGTACGTTCGCGTTTCATCCAACTCTAAAATCTTTACAGACTTCAGCGATTCGACATCGATCGTATCGTCGATTCGATTTTCCTTTGACGTTCTTCGTAAGCGCCTCGATAGATACCTATAGAAGCTCGACGATAAAAACTTGCACTTCTCAAAGAATCAATAACGCGTATTAATTTTTAAAAGAATATTCTACGCTCATCGACATCGGGCAAACGCGTACAAAAGATAAATAAAAAGCCGAACTATGCCACCCCTTACGAGTACATTTCACTCGATTTTCCGAATATTCGTCCGTCGTATTTTTTGAAGCAGCACGAAAGACTCTCGTTTCGAGGCCACTTTCGAAATCGAAAGGATAATACGACTTTATTTTCGATGCCTCTGAAAATTACGCGGCGCCGAGTTCGATGAAAGCGGTAGAAAACGTAAAAGCGGCTACAGGAAAGAGTCGGTGATCCGAAAGCGAATTAATCGCGAGGGACGGGCTTCGCGTTTCTCGCTCGAGTCGTTATTCGGCTTACCGATGATCCCTTTCGTGTTGACTTTTGGCCGGCAGTTCTCCGCTTTCCCATCGACCTTGCCCGTTTCCAAGAGGCGCTCGGAGAGTTCCAACGGTTACGGCAGCGGCAAGACCGCCTTCTACGAACAAAGAACGGATTTGCTTTACTGTAATTCAAGCGGAACCGCGCGATTCTGCACTCGGATGATCGCTTTTCCTTCTGCGCGTTACGCAAGCGCCTCGTTCACGTGCCTCGCGCAAACCGCGATTTCAACGTTCTTCCGTCTGCTTCCGATCCCGAAGTCGTGTCGTACGTCGCGCAGAATCGAACTTCTCTCGAATAAAGATGATTAAAAGTATCGCAATTTTTCATAAGCTTCTATCGTGTAACAAGCCTTGTTTTGGTTCGTAATCGAATCATTTTGTTTTCCTCTTTTCTCGCTTCTTCTCTGTATTTTTTTTTTTAATTTTACCTGGATTTTTTGTTACTCGTATTCTAATTTTTTCTTCTTTTGTAAAATCGTGGACGATCCGACGAAAATGGGTTCGTTTGACAACGAAGAAATAATTAGTTGGAGCGAGTAGATCAGCGCTATCTCGCGTTTAAAAACGTGCTGTAAATTCGACACCTCGCTTCGATTCGTCCCGCCTCGAAGAGACATTGGATTGGATAACGCGCGAATTATCGGCAAAATTGTCCTCCGCTACAGCGAGCGTATGCTCCGATAGCCCGTTTAAAAACATTTATTTCGAATGCGTTACCGCAACGCGTCCATCTTCGACGCATTATCGCGCGAAGTGAAAGCCGCGATAATCGAATTTCCGAATTATGAAACGGAATGGATTCGAGCTTCCGCGGTCGTGATTCTGCGCACTCGACCGCGAACCGTTCGAGAATCGGTGCGATTAGTCGACGTTGCGATCGATCCTTCGAGGGCGAGCTTGCGCGTCCTCGAACGCGTCGCATTCGTCGATGAGTCGAGCAAAAAGAATTACTCATTGTAAATCGTACCTCGAACAATCGTCGTATCGTCGTGTCTGTGATAAGAGATCGTGACGAGGCGGTCTCGTTCGTGCATGAACGAACGGACGTGTGCACGAACGAGCGCCGCGTAATAACGGAGTTCCGAGAATTCTTGAAAAAAGTTCGACGATCGGAACGCGTGCCCTCCTCGCTCCCCTTCCGCCGTGGAACTTAAACGAGTCTCGACCAAGTGGAACAACGGGATAATTTACCGTGATACGAGGCGAAAATCGCGTTATAAGCTAGAGATATAGCCGCTACTAACCGTAGCGATAAAATAAATCCGAATTACGTAAAGGAAGCTCTTCGCTGCCTTGAACGACGACGACGACGACGAAATTTACCTCGAAAAGACCGACTTCGAATGACACCTTTTTTCTTTGTCGTTCGAACTTAAGATTCGGAAATTTAAAGTCGTATTTAAAAATTCGTAGACATCGTCTTAACTCCGAACGACGCACGTTAGAGAATGATCAACCCCTTGGTTGAGTTAAGCGGCTTCAGCCGCGGACCGTTGTCCCTATCGTGGTAGGTTAAAGAGGTTAAAAAAGGTAAACAAAATTGTTTGTAATCTTAACAAAATAAGTTCGCTGTTGCGTCTTTAAAAGCGCGAGAAACATAAAAGTAACTTCTTAAATCGTTAAAATCGATGAATTGGCTCCCCGCCAGCTGAAATATAAGGAAAAATAAGTCCCCAACTAAGGAGTTAGAGAGTAGTCCTGAATACTTTTGCTTGAAACGATCCACGTGGTCGGACACGTGAATCAACGCGGTCAATGGGACTCGAATTCTCTTTGTTAAAGCGGCGATCGCACCTTCATGGAAACGGAAAGAAGATAAATTAAATAAAATTTGTTTCCTTTGTTTCTCGTTGTCTTCGAGGAATGGACATGTGCTTGTCTCATAGGTACGCGCGGGACCGAAAATTCAGGCATCTCTCGAATAACACGAAACCAATTAACCGTAGATAGGAGAACTAATTATTGCGTTGTTAACAGCCAGTACCGATCGTGTTAATTTTTAACAGTAATATTCGCGACTTCGTGCAATTCGAGGGATGCCTGTGTTTCAAACACATATATGCCTCCGTATTCCACTCAAATAGCTTACGCCGGCCGCACATATGCGTCCATAGCACTCAAAGGGTTAAGCACTCTCGCGTACCACGCGCGGCACTTATCGCTCGACCGTTGGCTCGTTAACCCCTTTCTTAACGTAATTTTATCAGGGAATATCTTTTAAAACGTCATATCATGTCCAGGCGTTATTCGTTCAATTTTGCGTGGTTATAAAATGAAACGAAAAGTCTGCCTCGAAGCAGGGGAAAAAAGAAAAGTGACGGAGAGGACGAGATATCTCGTTCAAGCGAGAAAAAGGGTTACCGACCTTAAAAAGTACAGACGACTCGACGTAATCTCTCGATTATCGCCAGTCCGTTTCCGGTCTCCGTCAAAGTCGAAAATCGGTATCGTCGTTTCGACGTCGATTTCGAGCGGTACTTCTCGTCGATATCGCGCTGAATCGGTGATCCCGAAGAGATTATCGTGGAGATTCGACGAAAGGCTCGTTCAAAGGCGACGGCAAACATTATGCCGGCGGTCGGTCGGTCGGTCGGCCGGTTGGTGGCCGGTAAATTAGCGAGAAACGTGTTTTATCGCGCGCATTCTTGCGTGCGTTCGCGCACCCGTATGGAGCTCGAATACACGCGTCGGTCGGTCGGCCATTCGGTCGGCCGTTGGCACGCTAACAACGAATCACAACGAGCGCGTACATCCCGGAATTAAACGTAGCTCGTGTCGGTTATCCAGATAGGAGCGCGCGGCCGATCGCCGTGACATGCATCGTCGCACGTACGTATGCCGCTGTTCATTGAAATGCCAGCCATCGGGAAGAAAACGAACGGAAGAGAGAAAAAGACGGCGAGCGATCGTCTGAGATTTCCTTTGCAAATTTACGATCGCGAATTTCCAGAACGTACAAAGGAGTGGAAGCTCGTCTTCTTCTTTCCGTTACTCTCGTGTCTCTCAGTTTTCTATTTTTATTTTTTTCGCTTTTTTTCTAATCGGTCTTTTAACCCTTTAAGTGCTGAGAGTGCGTAAGTGCCTCTTTTTTTCGAAAGAAAAAAAAATAATGGTTATATAGACATTTTCCACAAGGTCTGAATTTCTCTGTAAAATAGCCTGGCAATTTCCGCATGGAATTACGCAATTCCGCATGGCACTCAAAGGATTAATACTTGTCACTGCAGACGCGTCTGTCAAGCGTCGACTATATCAGACGTGTTCGTTCAAACGTACGAATATTATAAAGAAAGTTACGTCGGATTAGAAATTAACGGATCGTTTGAAATAACTTGGAAATCGTAGCTTCTCGCGGCGCTCGATGTGCGGAGTTTAAAATCGCACGCTCGGAGTTGCCGAGCGACAATCGCGTTAAACAATTGGCGCGATAAAGGTTGAAATTTGTCTTGGCGCGGGCCATCGTGTTCCCGGCAATTTCGAATCCAACAGCTTTAAATCTACGTCGCGCGTCATCGATAGTCCCGAGTTGCCGTTTCTCCTTTAATTCTCAAACAAACGACGTAACGTCCGAGTCGCGTGCTCGTAACGCGTAAGTCACGCGACTCGGAAATCTTTCCTCGTATTAGCAGACTTTTTCCTAATTACGCGTATTCTCTAATACTTGCCCGTGCGATCCCAAATCGTTACAAATGTGAAATCGATAAATAATAATGCAATAATAATAGAATACCTAATGTATCGATACAATACAAATGATAAATAATACAAATGTGAAATCGATAAAATATATCGCAGAAACGACTCCTCCATTTCCATCGGTTCCGCGCGAGCTTCGGGCTATCGAAAATCGTCACATCTACGCGTGGAGCGTTCTGCTCGCCACGAAATATTGTATTAGTAGGATCGAAAAGTAATCAAAATGGCGAAAAACGTTTATTTATTAAAGAGATCTTAAATACTAATCAACAAAATAATTTTTTATATATCAAATTTTTATACAATCCAAAAGATAATAATTAAACTTTGGAATAAAATAAAAAAAAAATAAAAATCGAAAAAATTCTGATTACCCTCCGGTGGACCTATAAAACTTTTTCTTTTCTATCGCGGAAGATAGCGCCTTTCCCTTTCCCTTACGTGTGAAAAGGCTTGCAGCGAGGTCGGGAGCACGGGTCACGCGTATTCTTCGTGCACTTACACGAGGACGTCGCTCGCTACGACGTAGCTACGTCGACTTATAGCGCGAGCGGTCGCGACATCGCGTGCGATGCCTTTAGACGTCGGCCTCTTCCCCACTACCCACCCGCTGCGCCGCCTGGACAACGGTGAACGCGCTCCACGGTGGATAGGATTGTCGGCATGACCTCTTTGTAGTCTCGAAGATTATCTATCGAGGGAGCGAGTCTCGACCAGGACGTAATCAGCCCTTTCCGGTTTCCCCTTTCGAGAACGTCCAAATTAACACGTTCGGCGGCACCAAGCTCGTTTCGAGGAGATCGTTACCCGTGTCGTTTATCGGCTTTGTCCTCTCTGGAAGGAGAAAAATTGTACGAGTTTAATCGCGCCGCGTTCGACGGTAATGAAAATCATTGTTAGGCGTGTCGCGCGAGAAACGCGCCGATTCGATCGTCCGAATTTATCTTGTATTTTATTATTTTTTTATATCGATTTGTATTTTATTATATTTTTGCGTACGCTTACGAATTGGAGTTACGACGTTGGAAATTATCGTGACCAGGTAAACGCGTCACCTGTTCGACCTTATTGTTAATAATAACTTTTATTCGATATTTCGCTCGTGTCAAAAACAAGCGTCAAGCGTTCTTTAAGAGCACGTACGAGTTCGTCGACCTCGTCTATTTTGACGAACGATCGCACGTACAAATTTATCAACTGCGCTGATGATTGGACGCGCACACACGTCGATCGTGCGCAAAGAGTTAATATCGTATCGTATTTAAACACGCGTTGTGTGTTCGCGCTTTATTTCGCGTACGTTCGTACGTACGTAAATTACGAGAGTTTGCGAGATATCTCGCAAAGTAAGCCGAAAATGCTAAACCGCGATCGTCGATTCGTAATTTACTATCGTGAATCGAAGTTAGAAAACGACTCGTCGTCTAGAATATTTCTTTCATTACGACGAGATGTCCGTGTTCCTACCAGCAAACGAGTTGTTTCGATCAAAACGATTTTAGCCGACACGCTTTATAAATTAATTCTTTTCGAATTTATAGATCGTACGGTTCTGGAAGAGCTTCGAATAAAAATTATTTATTTCATCACCATTTGAAGCTGCGATGTTTCAACGAATTCGCGAGCAAACAAAATAAAATGTTGACAAGTTATCAGTCATGCATAGTCGGATATTTTTGCTTTTATCGAGCACACATCGACTTCTCACGGTCCGACTGATCCATGGAAATTCAAAATCAAGATCGTGGTTATATTAGTCGCCATCGCGCAGCGTAGAACGACCATGTGTTTCGCTTCCCTGGTACTTTGATGACGTACTCTGCAAAATCGAGCCTCGAGTGTCCGAGTGTTGATTAAACACGCGAACTCAACGTTCTTTGATTAGTCTGTGGCTGCATCGGGCCCTAAATTGATGGCGAGCTCCTTGGGCCTACGTTTTCCTTGTTTTCCAATCGCGTTCGCATCGATTCTCACTCGTCGTAATCTTCGGAGTGCCATTGAATTATTGCGCGTGATATCGCATCGGAGACGAACGATGCACGAGTTCGACAAGAAACACATACGCAAATATTCTCGACATATTGCAAATCGACCTTACGGGATCGTCTCTTTAAGAGAGACTCGCGAGAGCTTTAATTTCGTCAAGATTAAGCGTATTGCTTCCTGCACTTGTCGCGATCTCGCGGCACTCGAAGCAGCCAATTATCTTAATGAGAAGGAGCGTAGAGCGTTGTACCAAGAACGAATTCGTGAACCGCGGCAACGACTTTTCGATCTTTCTCCCTCTCTGTCTCTTCCTCCAACTGACTCTCCTCAAACTTTAGAAGAATCGTCCTGACGAGAATTGAAATCTCAAGGATTTTAATCGAAACACTTTTTCACGAATTATCATCGAAAATTCGCGTCGTCGGCTTTTACAAAAGACGAACCGAATCACGAGTATATTTAGCGACGTACGTCTCTGTAATTAACGTCGAAAAAGGAAGCGATAAAATTTGCTCTTGGGATTATACATCAGCGTAGATAGAAGTATCCTAAATATCGCATCGCGTCGACGTCGAAGCTCGTTCGTACGTTACGCGAGCGCAGTGCTACGATCTCCCGGAAGCAACGAAGCCGAATGCTGATCGAACTCCCCGCGAGGATAAAAATATCGAGCAGGATCGATCCGTAGAAGCAACGTGGAACGACTTCGCATCAGCCACGTGATACGCACTTACTCTTGAAATTGGGTCTCGCGGTACGTCGCGTAGCTCTGTTCAATGGCGTTCTGGAACGTCAAAACGAAGGGCACAGCGTAGAAAAGTCGCGTATCTCGCGTCATCGACGAAAGCAGCATTTTCAAGAAAAAGAGGCATTCGTCGATCTTCGTAACTCGTGAAACTTTTTGGAAGTCACGAATCGCCTCGGTTCTCTCCGTTTCTACCGCTATGGTCAGAAATCACGGCTCGGACGTTCGATGTTCTTCCACGCGTCGTCGTCGTCGTCGTCTGCCGGTCCCTCGTTCGTTCGCATGGTTAATCGATTCGTTTTCAATTCCCAAAGTCTCCGACTGCCGTCGCCGTGTCGCGTTCCATTCTGAATTCACTTTGCCGTAGGAGTCGTCGGGCTAACTTCGAGACTTCCAGATACTTATTCCGAAATGTCTTAATCAAGGGGAGATGCGATTCGACCGCGAGGCGCGCTGCAACAGAGCCGCGAGTGGGACGACGCCCCAAACCGATGGATACCGCGGAAAAGACGCGTCGACGATCAGCCGCGCGCACTCGAGGCCTCGCGATATTCAAAATTGGGTCGTTTCACCGCGAGAGAGAGAGAGAGAGAGAGAGAGAGAGAGAGAGAGAGAGAGACGCTGGAG
>JAITYT010000305.1:1163784-1177534 GCA_025433975.1 Liostenogaster flavolineata
TATGTGGCCGAGCATTATCGTGGAGAAGTATCGCTCGGCTAGTTCGTGAGGTACCCACTTATCCATTTTTTTCACGGCCAACTTTCATTTGTTGAAATTTGACTCTGACAATGGACAGTACGACTATAAACGAGGTTATGCCAAAAATAAAAACACAGCGAAAACAGGGAGACAAACGTTCACGTGTAAAGAAAATCCAACATTTCATATGCACCTACCTAATACTTTCCATAGTCTCGTTCGATCGAAAGAACGCTTCCCAAGAAAAGAAAATACGCGGATAATTCGAAGCTCTTCCAAACGAACTCGAATTTGTTGACGTTGAAAATCAATCGTACGCAACATATTTTCATGGCTCGGATGAGATTCGAAGACAAATATTTTATCCGTTCTTGCCCGGATTACCTCGAATCCCGTTCGAGCGAGAATACCAGCCGGCTTTCCCTTTCCCTTTCTACCTTTTCATCGATCCAACCTCCTTGGTTCGTTCCTCCTGTTGGTCCTCGCATTGGCGGCTTCGTACCGATCGTCGTGGAAAAATCCTTTCGTATTCCTCGAGGCGAAGGTGCGTCGCCTCGCAATTATCGCGTCTTTTTGTTAACCCCTCGGCGAATCTCGGATTGAAAAAGTGCATTAAGGACGACGTCGGTAACTTTGGCAATTTCGCGGAGCGATTGAGCCAACCGGCCTGCCCGGCCACGAAGTAGGTAAGCCGCTTTATTACCAGTTGGGCGAGAGCTAAACCCTCTTTTCAAACCTCTCGAACCTTCCTAGCTGGTTCGATTAACGTCTCGCGAGTGGCCCACTAAACAACGAAAGTCTCGGCCGTAAGTCTTTCGAACGTAACTTCGCAATTAATCGTGGTAATACGATGAAACTGCGGGCCTTCCTCGATTCGTCGTCGTCTCGTTGTCACCGGAGGATCATCCTTTTCCCTCGGGATTTACTTCGATATTTTTCCATGCTTTTGCATCACTGAAAGGAACTGCCTCACCTTTTCACCGATCCAATGCAGCTAGCGACGCACGGACGAGGTCGAGGAACGAAGTAAATGCGCGACGAAATATCTCCTGATTTTTGCGCTACGTCGATTTCTCCAGCATCGGGAGGTCCTCGATTCGGACGAAAAGAAAGAGGAACGAGACGATTTCTCTCCTCTCCGGGAAGATATTACTTTTCCATCCTACGTATACGACGCAGTTGTCGGATAACGCCGCCGGATTACCTGGAATATGGCGTTATTCGGTTCGCTGCGACGGTATCGACGATCGTATCGATGCGTGAAAGATCTAACGTTAAATTCAACGCGATTCAGCGCGCGAAGGGAAAGACCTCAACGACGCCTTCGTACGGCGGAGATGGGAAAACTCGGATCGTTCGGATGAAATGCTCGTGCTTGGATTATGCATTTCCTTACTCAATCGCTCGTCGATCGTAATCGAGAGGGAAACTTTCGATTCTTCGATACCCGTGCTAATCGACGATTGCTCGTCGCGATCGCGATGCCTTTCTCCGCGCTTCGAAGTCACGTCGAGCGCGAGCTCGATTTTCCGCTCTCGTGGCGTTCTAGAAAAATGCTCGAAGACGCAAACGGAGAGCGTCGTTACTTTCGAAGATTTTCTCGGAAGTTTCCTTTCTTCTACGAGTTACTCGCAATTAAATGGCAAGAAAACCCTTCCATTTTACGCCTAGCTAGCGAAGCCAATTCTCTTTTACGCTCTATTTTCTGGTATCTGCTTTGTTGGCTTCTCTCTCTCTCTCTCTCTCTCTCTCTCTCTCTTTCTCTTTCTTTTTTCATTCCCTCTCTCTTTCTCTTTCTTTTTTCATTCCCTCTCTCGTTCTCTTTTTTTTCTCTTTCGTTTGCACTTCGTTCTCGCTATCTTCCACATCCACGCAGCACCGATATTGCACTTTTACTCAGTTGCGCGGTATATCCTTTGTTTTCGCTAACGATCGAGGAATCACGAATTCGACCTTCGTTTCTCGATCCCTCCGAAGCGAACCATCGCACTCCGGAAGGTTCGCGTAGTTATTCTCGTTTCCTTTGAATTAATAGCGGATATGTAGTCTAGATTGGACGACGTGCTGGTGACTTTTTTACGTGGACGCTTTTTGATAGCGTCTGGCACGTGTCTAGACCGTGCTTCGTACCGCGTCACTGTTCGATGGTGAAATTATTATGACAACTGTGTTAGTTACCGTCAAAGGGAGCGGAGGTATTTTATTCATTTCCCCCGAGTACCAGTGCGCATTTCCAGTCCTCTTGATAGGACTCTCCTCGTTTATTTTCATAATTAACGCATCTCTGTCCGTTGCTCAGAACAGAGAACTTGGATGTGTGCGTCCGGACGTAATTTCGCGCGAGTACAAAATTTCGTACGTCGACGGTATCAAAGCTATCGTAACTCCGAAATTATCCTTACTCGCCTAAATGAAGAAGCAGCGAGGCGTACAGTACGCTAACGTACCGATACGTCTATTAGATCGTTCGGAAAGTAATTTCGTTTTGACTTTATAAGACGAAAATCGATATAAGTATTATCGAAAGACTGTAAGAAAATCGTCTTTCATTGTCGTAAAAAAAAAACGTCGTAATATTTGTCATGACTCGTTGATAACCGAATAACTTTTCGATGAATTTTCACAAAGGGATTTTCTTTTTTTTTGTTTTCCTTTGAATAACGCTCGTACGCGATTCTCGTGAAAAAAACGATTAACCTTAAATTATACGTTGAATCTCTCGTGCGTCGTCGATTGTCTCGAAGGTTTCGTTTTGCCTCGTTCGATGAAGCAATCGCTTCCACGGAAATTCGTGAGTCTCGACGTACAAAAATTCTCGTACGCGCATTGCATCGCGCACGATTGACACCTCTCCGTCTCTCGAAGCGCGATAAAATAAATGCCAACCGGTCCTCCTTTCTCATCAAGCACCGTTGCTTTATATTATTTTTTTAACGCGAATCACGTTAGATTTTCCTGTCTCGTTGGTTTGGCACATCGCCAGCCTCGTCTTCCGCATTTAGCTTGAATTTAACCGCACCCTTCTCTCTCTCTCTCTCTCTCTCTCTCTCTCTCTCTCCCTCTCTCTGCGTCCACGTATACGAAATAATTAAATTCTTCAATGTTTTCTTCGAAGTTTTGATGGGGCAACTTCGATTTTCGATTTTTCCCCCGATAGACGACGTCGATTTCATTCGAAGTTGTTACGCGATTCGTCGAGTTCCGCGACTCCGTTATCGAGACATCAACGGAATACTCGATCCTCTACGTTCTCCGCACGTCGTCACACCAATTATCGCGTTCGTTTTAAACGTCCTTTCTTTCGACGATTCTTAAGTCGAGTCGTAGTTGAATCGCCTAGTTATCCCGTGGAACCTCGAACTAATGTCGTTCCTCGATGTTTACTCGTTTCCACCGGTTTGCACGTTGCGCGAAATGCAATATTCAAGACGCGTATCGCGCTCCGTGTAACTAGTTCGGCTCGTGTATTTCGGTGCAACTTGCGAACTGACGCGTTGTCGGCGCGATTCGTTGCGGTTACGCGCATCATTGCGAATGATCGCGCGAAACGTTCGCTATCGCGATTTTCCACCCTAGGATCGTTCGTATGGCTCGCGATCAGGAAGGTCGTTGTTCTGTCGTTCGAAGGCATCGTCGTACGTTCTTCCTTATCTCGTGCCATCCGTCGCGGAGCCTTCTCTTTTTACTCGTCGAATGAAAAATCTTACGGTAGTGATGGATCGTTTATTTCAGCGATACGCGTAGAGAGAAAATAGGTTATTCTAATTCGAGACCGAGACGACGAGTTCGCCGCGGTAGCGAATCGAAATTCGCTTAGATTAATTTTAGACTCGCGAAAAAACTCATCGATTTCTACGGCTTTCGTTGCCGAGATAACGGATACGATACGACTCTAATAGCCAAAACTATCGGTTAGACATTTTTCTTTTTAGAAGTCCAACCAATATTTGTTAGAGCAAACTTTTCCATGCTGAACAGATATTACGTTCCAATATTTGATTAATTGGCGAATCTATAACGCGTGTGTTAACGAAAAGTTCGTAACAATAATTATTTTCTTATATCGTAGATCGTCTCGATTTCAAACTCAAGAGCTGACTTTGCGTACGAATTCTGAAATAATTTAAAGATCTGAACGGTTTTAAAATATGGATCGAAACTTCGATTACTTCGCCACGGTCCACTGTCGAGTGTCATCGCGAAATATTTAACGAATGGAAGGAGAAAACCTGTAACATATCTGTTTAGTAATATCTATAACATAGGAACTGTCTATACGAACTTTTGCATTGTGATTTTCAACGCACTCCAAGATATTTTCTCGCAGTCACGCGTACTAAAGTTTCCTTTTCTTTCTTTTTACAGGTAATCGTTTGGGTGGTCGCTCTACGCATTTGCGCTTGGGTACGTAGATTTGATCTCCCTCGCTCGTATAATATTTTTTTCCACTAATTACTATTATTATTATTTGTTAAGCGTTAAGCTGCGACGTTCCTCGTGACAATATATAAAACAATGGTGAGGTTCGAATAAGCGAGGCGTAGCACCAACACGTTGCGTTGTATCGACGAAAAAATCGTGGCGGGAAAAAAAATTAGAAAAACAAATGAAACGCTGGATGTGCGCATTCCCGATGTGCGTCACGTATAACGTCAAATTTCATTTGCTTTTGAAAGGCTGCCGTTATTTGGCAAAAGGGGAAAAAATTGTTTCCTTGTACCAGCGAACGTTTTAAAGGGATCCGATTCGACGTGAATGATATGGAATGTTAGTTTCTTGCGTCGGGCGATATATTCGTTTTGGCGTATGAAAAAATACTTCGTGAAAGGGCATCGGGAAAGTAAAAGAAAAATCGACGAGATTGACCACTTGGTTAGAGATGACGTGATTTTCGATGCTTTATTGCTATCCTATCAGTAATAAGATAACGAAAAGATATTCGCCTATTTCGTTGATCGAATCTTGAAAGGTCATCGTGCAACGCGTTGAATTTCCTATTAAATACAATATCTCGACGTCGAAAAAGTATTTGACATCGAAATAACTACGAACCTATCGACGAAACGAAACGCGTATTTTTCTCTGTCTATCGCGACGTGGAACGCGTGTTTGCGCAAAATCTAATAAAACTTGCCGCCATTAAGAAGCGTTCTTTCACAAAAAAAAACGTTAATAATGTTTCTGCGAAGTTCTGCTTTTTTCTCCGATGAAAAAGCTCTCCCTCTCCTTCTAAACCTCAAAGACCTCCTCAAAGAACGTTCTAATGAAAATATTTCCTTCGTTTGAACGTGATCAAGGATTTGTCGCGATCGATCGGATTATACGCGAGAGTCTCGAAAGATTCATTGTCAATCCGCCATGGCTGATGCTAACGAAACACGCGACTCGCGCGAAGCTACCGCTTATCGATTACAACGGATATCGATAGGGGAAATCTTGACTCTTTCTTCTCGAAAATACTTGGCTCTTCCTTCGTTCCGTGGCGTCTTCAGCGTTCACGCTCGGAATTCCGAAACGTCGGAAAGTGGTAAACAGTGCCGCGGGCAGTTTCATAGGTCAAGGAGCTCAAGAAGCAGCTAGATGGGCACGTGCTCGGAAAAGTCACGTTTTCGCGCATGGGTCCAACGCATTCACCATAAAAAGCTCGTTACATGGCCACTCGTCGACGAAGTCCGTAAGCAGTCCCTCCTTCGACATGACCATTATGATAAAATTCACGTCGTTCTCTCGTTCTCCTTTTCTCCAGCTTTTCTTCCTTCTCTTTCTTCTTCTGCTTCTCCTTCGTCTCCCCCCCCCCTTTCTCTCTCTCGTTACTTTTTCTCGTTCCTCCTCGTCGTCATCCTTTCTGAAAACTTATCGTTGGATAAATTACGTCGTAGAATATTTTGACTTTTCGCGAGATCGCCTTTCTAACGAAAAGTATATCGATGTCGCTTTGCCTCATAGCAAGACTTCGCCGCACGATAAATCTCACCACTACGTTTTCCACTCGTTTAAGTTCACCCTAGAAAGCTAACAATTCCGGTAACGTCGTGCAACACGACGCTTAGTAGTTTCTCCATCTCGCGTATTTTTGTTTACTTAAATCTTCCGACAACTTCGTGCCGTAGTCCGGATGCCAGTTTCTAATTTCCTCGGTTCTCCCGATTCCCAAGGTGCATATCAGAAATATACCGATCCGCGTTTACCACGCGTTTTCACCTACCTACGTATTTACGAGCGATTCGACCGGAGAAATCGCCTGCAATTGGAATACCACCCGACTCGACGTGTCCGCGACTACTCGACGTTGGCCATCGCTCGATATCGATGACATAGAAGGAGAAACGATTTCTTTCGTCGCGTATCATTTCGTTCGTATGGTAATTTAATATTTTAGTATTTTATCGAATGTAGGAAATTTTATTCCCTTTCTTTCTTTCCTTTTTTTTTTGGTTAAATATCGCACGGTTGGACGATGGTCGAAGAAAAGGATCATTTTGGTGGGCCAAAAACGCGGGAAATGTGGAAACGACGCGGAATCGAGCGTACGGGCGTACCCGCGTACATGGAAGCGATTCGAGCAAAGTGTTCGCGATCAACGAATCGGAATTACGTTTACGCTGTAAAAACACGGATCCCCGGGCGAGTGGTTTAAACTAGGTAGCGTACTTTCGCTCGCGAATACGATACTTATGGAAATCTGTGGCATTATGCGAAGTAGCGTTTCGACGGACGGTCGTCGCTCGACAGAGCCGAGGCGTGGCCGGTACTGGCGGAGGCCTGGCGTATTCGTGCGTGTTGTTTCGCGTGAGGAGGACTTTTTTCCACGAAGGACGACGATTAATCATGTCGACAGAAGAGAACGCGTAAACACGCGACGCGATCATCCGCGCGCGCAAAATGGAAGAAAAACGGACAAGCGCAAAAAATTTTCATCCAGGGTCGTCGACGGTCGTTTCGTCGTTCGCCATTTTTTCGCCTCGATCGCGATCTACCACGCACCGATCTGCCAAATACCGAGAATTTCCTGTCGTCGATGTCGCGTACAGTCGAGAAATCACGAATTACGAATCTACGTGTATCGAGAGAGTTTGCGTTTCTTGTCTGTCCCGAACGTCTCGATTTTTAACCCTTTGACTACCGTCGGCGCCAATAGGCGCTTATTAAAGTTGTGAATCGAGTTGGCTTCGTGGTACCGTAGGCGCCAATGGGCGCATGACTTCCGGGTCAAATTTCGCGACCGATCGTCGTTTTATAATTTTATAATCGCACTGTAAAAATACTGACGATAAGCCTTTTCGTTTGACGCAAAGGCATTGTTACGAATGTAAACAATGTAATGTAGGATTATGTATTTATCCATGTTTTGAAATGTCATTTCATTATTAAATGAGATTGTTAAATATTTTGAAAAAAGCTTAAAATTAATATTCACTTTTTAATATGTAACAATTCAAAGCAGAATATTAATAAATAAATAATATTGGTTCAATGTAATGGAATTCAGTGTTTTGATTATTTCGATATACTTCGTCAGAAATGCAGGCTAACGAAAAATGTCGCTGTTCTCGGTGAACGTCGCTACCGAATTCCTACCGCATGTTACTGTCGGTGCGTTTCAAAGTCTGCCGTAGTCAAAAGGTTAAACTCCGAAATTTCTTAGGACTCAACGAAGCGTCCGTGCGCCATTCGACATCAATCGGAATTTCTTCTTTTCAATGGCGTCGATCAGCTGCAATGTTAGTCGCCGCAACTAACGCGTGCCTCTACGATACCAACGAATCGTCGTTCATTAGGATTGGATATCTCTTCTTTTGCGAGAAATTCGCGAATCTAAGAAGATTTTTACGTATAGCGTCACGTATATTCTTGACCACGATCTGAAGTATGCCGTTGGCGGTCTTCCTCTTATTTCTGGATTTGTCGTCGATAGATACCTCCTGACTTTGCCTCGAGAATGGCATTCGGTTTCACGAGCGGATCTGAAGCGTGATATAGCAGTCAGCTACAATACTTCATACGGTATTTCGCGTTGAATATCGAGCAGCTCGAATGCGAAACCAACGGCCGATTGACTTTCTCGCTATATCGCGAATTATCGCTCGCGTTCCAAAAGATTTTTCCGTTGAATTCTCTTCGATCTCTTTTTTAACGCTTTCCGTAAGTTTACAGGTGACGAATTCGATATATCAAGTCAATTTGTTCATCCTTGAGTGGTTTTAATTTTTAGAGAATCCTTGTTTAACCGTGAATATTTTAAACGTACAATTTTGCGATCTTGCCATTGATCGTAGCTCGTACGCATCTTCGGATTATCCTAGCGCAAAAATTGCTCGATGCGATGAGGGAAGGGTGGAAAGAGAAGAAGGGAGAGAGAGAGGAAAGAGCATGATCGATATCCAGGTCACGCTTAATTCATTGGTTCCGCTCCCATATTGCGTTTGCATTTACAATGAGATTTCGACAAAGAAAGGAAAACTGTAATATAATATAAAATATTCGTTCCATTGATATATATTATATGATGATAGATGTAATAGATGTTTCCACCTATCGAACAAACGATATTTTTCCCAACGTAGAGAACTTTTTAAACTTCGACGTCTACCTTTTCTGCAATGGTGGAATCCATTTTGAAAGTTAATTCAGTTTTTCGGGAAATTTGAAAGCAACGAAGTTGCGAATGTACGCGCAACCTTCTCTTTTCGCAATTCGTAAATTTATACGTATATTATACATGTAATGCGTATAATTGTATATTACTTTAACGTGCATTGTACGCGTTACTATGTATTGTATTGTATTACGTACACGAGTATGCGCAAGTCGATGCGTCGAGCCTACGTATCCACGTCACACGATTCTAGATATATTTTACGGTAAAGTTTTACGACGATGCGAGTGGCTTCGACTCCTTTAAGAGAGTGCAGGATGTATTTACCAAGGGTATATTTTCGCGGAGAACCTTGCAGTATATGCGTTCAATTTCTTTTTTTTTCGAGTCTATCGCGATTATTTGCTCCTCGTAGTAAAAACGCGCACGAGCATCGTAACCTCTTGTAAGAGTTTCCTTAAAATGCATTGCCAGCGTGAATCCGTGTACACCGTGTACTTCGTTACAGCAGCGTTTATTCCTTGTTTCCTCTTCCTTCTTTTACGCACCATATGTATCGTAAATTCGAATCTCGTTCCTCTTTAACGTAATTCCGATTTCTCCGACGCGTTCGATGCCAGTCGAATAGTCAGTCTAATACCTTCGAACCGTACGTTCGTAATACAACTAACTCGTACTTTTTATTTTGCGCGAATGCGTGCTGTTGCGCCGTGCAGAGCTTTCCTGTATTATCCTGTTGTCGGCTACTCGTCGAGAGTGGAATTGATACAAAGCTCGGTTGCTTGGCTATCAATCCGCGACCTCGGCGGGTGATGAATAAACACGCACTTGTTAGCTTGTAACAACTGGGACGAAGAATTACGCCAATGAAGGAGGCGACGCAATTTAGCGAACAAATTTTCACACACTGCATGGAAACAATAATAAATGCTGTTGAATTAATGAAATATGGACTCTGTTTACAATTGTGGGCTCGAATTGCCGTAAAATTGTTGTAACGATCGCATACTGATTGGAATCGGAATACCCCTTGACACTCTGCCAACCGCTCGTTTGTCATATCGCCTTTAGGTTGGCTCCGACCAGTGTCACACAGCTTCTACTAATTTCATTAGAATTTTAGTATCGACGTAAGATTTTAGCAAAAGACGATGAAAGCAATCGTTTCTCTAAAAATGTTATAGCACCTATATGTATTCCTATAAAAACTTTGCAAGGATAAAATAGATTCACCACTGACAAAAAGAAGTCACGGGTACGTGACAGCGGCCGGCAAAGTGCTAATACGATGCTCGAGATACTTGAATGATCGATTGACTGAAAACGATCGCTGATAATACTAACGATGATCGTTTGACGTTCAAGATGCTAATGCTAATCGTAACTCACTGGATCGAGCGTTATATTTCCCCGTTTAGGGGATGTTTCGAGGAACGATCGTTAGTAGGGATGATTCCCATCGTGAGGATTTTTATCGGTACGGCTAGATGAGCGTCCTGTGCTGTGCTTGCCTTTACAGTGCTGCCGCCGGACGCGTGGAATTTTTTGGTGATCGACGCGGCCACGGACAGCACGAATTCACACTCGAAGTGGTCACAACCACGTGGCCGGATTTTGTCAGACGCACGCGTGGGAAAGAACAGTATCGATGGCGCGAGACGCATTCCACGTCTCGTCGGGACGCGCAAAAAGCGACGCACGACGAGTGCGTGGAATGGCGATAAATATTGCGTTAGCTTTTCAATTTCGAATGCTTTTAGATGCGACTATTTCCTTTAGCGCGAGACGCACTCCGCGGCTCGCCACGTGCTCCGAAATTGCGTTTCTAAGTACGCGCTACGCGCGCCAAATCGAGTTGCAGCTTTCCACCTTCGCGAAGATATACTCCGCGGCAAGATTTTTCGTTAGCTTTTCCGTCCTTCAACGTATTTTAGATTATTTCGGTGAAATTAATCGTCGACGATTATTTCTTTTCGCCATTTTCACTCGCAACTCGACGAAATTAGGCGAACGAATACGTTAGATATTTATTTCGCGTGCTAATTATATTTTAAGAAAAATGCAGCTCGAAGTTCGCTCCATTGTTTTACGTAGATTGGCGAATCGCGTTGCCTACGCCATCATCCGAGAATCAGAATAGAGCATAGAAATAGCGAATGAAACGATGAGAAAGTGTAAGTGGGCGAACGCGCATTGAACAGTGACTGATGAAGACAACGCGAGGTAGGGATTGGAATAAGAGAGAATGGGTGAAAAACGGAAGTAGGACACAGCGGAGCACGATGTATCGAACTAACGCGGAAAATTTCCTGATTTTTATTCGCCTCACGAATCGAAAGTCTCTGAGAAATTGTTTTTCATCATTTTCTATCGTTCGACCAAAAAATTCTCTTCGCGTTACATATTACATACTTGTGGAAATAAATTTGCTATCGCTTAATTATTATTAATTTTATTTCTCCATCAAAGGAAAGAATAATAAGTCGTAGAGACGCGTCGAAGTAAGAATTGCGATGTTTCGCTGTTACTTCCTTCTTTTATAGACTTCCACCGACGGAAGAAATTGCCATCCAAGTGAAAATATACGAATCATCCTCCCATAAAATTAGATACGTAAGAAAAAGAAGTCGAAGTTTCGAGTCGCGGCGATACGTTTTAACGTTTATAACGGGTGGACGATTAATTCTCGACAGTCGGCTTCTGTCGTCGTTCCGATATCGATCTGTTTTTCCGCGAGTAAATAATAGAAACTCTTTCTCTCGTAATAGCGCACCTTTTACCAAATTCATCGCCGTTTCAGCGTGAAATACAGTTTAGGATACGATGGTAGCGTTAAACCATCGCGGTTCCGGCATCAAGCTCATAGAACATTCCGATACCTGTGTATGCGCCCAGCCATCCGCGTACGTTCAATATCGAGTTCAGCCCAGGTGCATACCAACCTTCTACCACCACGATAAGTGTCAACGTTCCCGCCGAAACGAAAGAGCAAAAGTAATCCGTACGACAAAGAGTTAATGTACGCCTCGCGTAAAACGTTTTAAACAGCGTGGCCTTTTCCTTTGCTCCTTTAAACATCGAACCTTTGAAGCGCCGCTGAAATGGGCTCCCGTGCTCACTTTCAAATGGTTTTATGCGTTACGTAATACGCAGCAATAGGAATCGCAAGTAGTCGTATTGCCTCTCCCCGTCCTCCTCGCTAGCATCATTTACAATACGTGTCGCATGTCACCATGCTCGACTTTGTCTCAGACGATGACAGAACGTCGAGACGACCTCCGGGCGCGTCTTTTTCTCCGAAAGCCGCGTATCGAAGAGACGAGAGCGTTATTTTTGCATAACGCACGCTTGGAGAACGAAAATATCGTTGAGTGTCGTGAAAATTTCGTGAAAAACTTGAAAGCGACGAGAGTTTTGCGCGGATAGTTTGGCGTAATTTTAACGACGGAATAGCTCGCGGTCTAAGAGTGTCGTTCTTTGACGAGAGAGAATCTTTGAAGGCGATCGTTGTTCCTAAAGGTACGCGGATAGTTTTACTTGGCAGTGATTATAATTTTCCGTAGGAATATTTTACTCTACTTGACGCACGGATTTGCGTTCCTGGTCCGTTATATCCGTAAGAATGAACAACTGACGTTTGTGAATTTTGATGTGCAGATGTTCCGCGTGGCGGTCGACGGAAATTGAAGACGGCGAGTGAAGTACAAACGCATCTCGGCTTTGGGCCAAGTAGCGCGTCTGCTGTTTTGCTACGCGCAGGTACGTTTCGTCCAATGAACTCTTTCTTTTTTTTAATTATAATTTAAGTCAAACTAAGTTGTCAGTTTTACGACAATCGATTTAGATCGCTCGTTAAAGCAGCTGCATTCAACCGAGGCTCTACTAAGTTTCGAAACTTTTAACCGATATTTCGAATCGTACTTTATAGCGAATGGATTTATTCGTGCTCGAATTCGTAATTCGACGTTTCGGATGATTTCGAAATATCGTAATTTACGCAATTTGTATCGCTGCCATTGTTGGTTAGCTTTTATGGCATTCGTTTGTTGGCTATTATGACGTTCGTCGCTATTTGTCGCCAATACCGATTAACAGAAAAGTATCGTGTACGCGTTATTACAGGCCGCGCTACGATACAAAATACTTTTTGTAATTAAAGTTAACGTTGATGCGTTCACGCGTCCATGGCGTAACACGTCCTAATAACAGCTATTGCGCCTTTTCGACGGCGGCATCGTAATTTATCTGCGTGTGCATACATTTTCGTCGATCTCTGTGCAGCTTTTTCTCTTTCATGAAAAAAAGATATATATAAAACGCATCGTATTTTTTCAACATCGAATATATTCAATTACCGACGGATGGATATCGCGTTGCGCATTTCAATCCTGTTTATTCACGGGAGAAAACCAAACGAATTCACCAAATTAACAGCAGGTCGGTTATCGTACACGCATCCAAAGGAAAAGATCGGCCGTTATACGAACGAATCCACAAATCGTAATGAAAAATGCATTTGGACGTTTTTAAAGATACGAGCGGAGCGTCGGCCGATAAAATAATGAAACTTTAAAGCGACCAGCTAACGAGAAGAAGCTCGTAGAAGCGACGATACTTTCGATCGCGCCACTTGCGAAGCTTTTTCTCTCGCCCATTAAATTCTCTCCAGTACGCGAAGGCGACCGTGGAAGTCGGGGATGGCGAAACAGTCGTTGCCCGTTATAAATCGACAGTCGTTCGGCGGAACATCGGAATTTGATTAAAAAAATCTTTCGATTATACTCGGAGGTATCGCGCGTCACCCCTCCAACTATGCGAAGACCGCCTTCGATATTCGCGATTAAAATTTAAAGAAAAATCTTGTCGCTATCGCCACGTTTCTGCCTCTGACGTTTCGATTGGGAGATTGTGGCAGATAATTCGATTCGAAGAGCGCCTCGCAAGCGCATCGTTATCGTTCCGAAACGACGCGATGTTTGCTGCTCGTCCCTGCCACCCCCTCGTCTCCCACTCTACCAAGCGATCGTATTTAAGAAAGGAAAATGAAGGGAAAGGGACGTCTCCCTTGCGTGCTTCTTTTCACGAGTCTCTCTCTCTCTCTCTCTCTCTCTCTCTCTCTCTCTCTCTCTCTCC
>JAITYT010000305.1:1194210-1204387 GCA_025433975.1 Liostenogaster flavolineata
CCCGCTCGCGACGATGAGAAACTATTTTCAAAAAGAAATCGAGGGAAAACGAAGCGATTGCGGAAACATATTTCTCGACGCGTTTAACGAATCGAAGATCGATGAAGTGGTGGTTGTTACGGTCGGTTCTTCACCCCTCGACTCGTGCTACTTTTTCGTGCATAAAGAAACGGAAAATGGAAAACGCCGGTAAAACTCGGTCGACCGGACACGACTGCGAAAACGAAACGATGCCGACGACAGTGACGAATTTCGTCGCTGAATATTAATCCTCCGCGGTGTTATCGGGGCTTTGTGCATGGCTCCGTGCGAAAGAAAGAGGGAAATAGAAGGTGGGATCAGAGGCAAGCAATGGTTTTTCACGAAGAAGCGGACGGGCTCGTTACCTATGAAATATCGATTCGCTGCCGCTCGTCATCGTATCCGACGTGTCGAACTCCTCTCTCTCTCTCTCTCTCGCCGTAGCTCTTTCTCCCCGCGCCGCCAGCCGAGCATAAGTAAGATTCGGGTCGATCCCCTCTGGCCAGGGACCGACGGTGAAAAAGAAGAACGCGTCGATGTAAAGGCACGTAATAGGCGAGTAAGAGAGTAGGTGGAAAGTACGCGTAACAAGGGAACGCATTAACGGATCTCCAGTCGAGCCTTTATCCGTCAACCACCCTTTCCGAGTCGAATGTCTCCACGTTCGTAACGGGAAGCTGTCGCGAGTGAATAATGGCAGACGATCGACCGTTCCACGAGCGTCTTTCTTTATTCGATGGCTCGCAGTCGCCTGTAATTCGCGCCTTCGATTTAATTGATCATTGAGAAGCGTAAAGATTGAATAGAATCAGCCGAAAGGTGCGAGTATTTGCGTGCGTGCGTGCGTGTGTGTGTGTGTGTCTGAGTGTGTGAGCAAGTGCATATACATCCGCTCGAACGCGTTACGGATTTTCGAGTCTGGTTTGAGAGCGCGATAACGCGATTGGAATTATTCATGTCACGTAGTTTGGGTTTTATGCGGAATTGGCAGCAACGCCGTGCCACCGTCTCCTCCTCGCTAATCAGATAAAAAATAGTCGCGAGATCTGCCAGCATAAAGGTCAAAAGCGGCTGCCACTTTAGGCCGCGTTCTTTCGACGGCTTCTCGAACTAACGACTTGCGACGTGGCCGTCGAACAACGCGGAAAGTGACGTCGATCTCGATCATCCGAACACTTTTAGTGCCAGACGCAAAACTAGTATCTATGCGAGAGATACGGTACGCATAAATTATGTTATTCGAAACTGCATTGCGCAAAGCCAATGTAATACACTAAGGTGAACGGAATATCGTTTATTTATTTATTTATTTATTTACTTATTTAATCGGAAGCACGACGACCGACGTAAACAATTGTTAGAATTATAATCGGCTTAGGTACTATCAAAATATCAACAATAACGATTCGTCGAACTACGACGCTTTCCCTTTTTTTTTTTATTTCGGTCGACCTTGGTGTCTTACATTGGGTCTACGCAGTTTAGTTCGTAACCGATCGTCGTCGTGTGAACATCGGTGAAATTATACTCGTAATTCCGACGTGTTACGTGACGCGTCGCGTCGCGAAGTGAAGTGATAGTGAAGTGATAGCGAAGTGATAGCAAAGTGATAGCGAAGTGCAAGGAAATTTCCGAAAATCTCAAGAATCATGGACGCAACATCGAGAAGCTGGGACCGAAGATTTGAAGACCTGCCGGGCGGTCGTCGCCCCTTTTGCTCCTTCTACACATCAGGTGAGTGCATATGAATTAATTGATAGTTTACCAAGTGATTGGTAATATAATTTTGTATGTATCGATAAAGTGGGTTCTTCCACAATAGTATTCCATTAACTAGAAGGTCTTCCACATACCACTTTCTTAAATATGACAAAATATAGACAAGACAATTATTGTTTACTTGTTCGTAACCTCCATTTAATTGTTTAAACAATAAATAAATCTGTTACCAAAACGATAGTTCTCATTGAAAGAAGTAACTTTTGTGCCAATCTGACTATCTTTGTCTAAACAATGCAGAATCTTTGTATTATTTCACAGTTGTAAACATCTTACACATATTTACAAATTGTAGACGTTACGTAAGGAAATGAACATAAACAAGAAATTACTTATTTTTTGTTTATAACTTTCCTTAATTGTTTAATAATAACTGTATCTCTTACGAAACAATAGTCCGCCAAAAAAAGACTAGAATCACAACAGGCTTCATATCCTACCCAAAGTACATGCTGTGTTTCGTTGCTGTAAATAATGTAAATAATGCAGTTGCATCTCGAACGTGATATATCGTCCTTCACATTTCTCAAAACTTTTCCAAATAACGATATATCGTCGTCTGGCACCGAAAGGGTTAAGAATTGATTTCAATCGTTACGTTATCGTATTCGGTAAGTTCGCGATCGCGTTAACTCGTAGCTTTGGATCTTTCAAGCGCTTCGCTCTGTCGCTAACATCAGGCAGGTTTTCGCGCTGAGAGCGAAAAATCGTTTTAATTGTGGAAATTTCGACGGTCGGTGGAACCGTCGAAAGCGGTGTTAGCATTATGAAGTACTAGGCGTTTCTAAAGTCGCGTCGCGTAAGCGTTTCCAGTTCATAGTTTGACTCGTGCAAACAAAGGGAATCGTTGCGATTGTCCGACAGCGAGTACCTGCAAGTATGTTAGCTCTATTTTCTTTTGTTACGCATTTGTGATCGTTACGTTCCTTTTCAATGCCTTTCTCGTAATTCGGTACGGTGCATAGTCGATTTCACGATTTCTTTTTTACGCAAACGCGTACCAATTCGTAAAATTATCTTCTCGATGAAAAATGCTGCGAATTGGTAGAGCGACCTTACGGTTTGATCTTACGCGTATCCACTTTATCCGTGATAAATTATTCGCAGGAAAATAAATGAAACGACGTACGCATCGACCCGCCGATACAAAGAAATATCGTTGTTTTTTTTCGAGTGGAACGTTTACCGTGTAAATTAATTTAACGCTTATCGAAATGCAGCCTCTGCCGTAGAGTTTCCTGATATAATTCGTGTAAATTAATTCCTTCGACGCGGCGTGTATACGTTACCATTCTGAATGTTGAAAGTTCCACGATATTCTGACTTTCGCCTGTTGACTAATTGCGGAATTCCGACTCCGCGGTTGTGCGCGCTTATCAACGACAACCGAACAACGAGAAGTCCACCGTATATGCAGCGAATTCCGGGAACGAAAATCCTCATCCGTTGAAACAATGTAATACGACCGCTTGAAACAGGGGAGTCAGTGACATCCATGTTAATCAATTTTTCAAACCTTGGTATTGGCACCAAGTAAATTCAAAGGTAGCATCGCGCGATAAAAATATGCAGTTGTATCGGTTTGTGAGTAATGCGTGAAAAATAGACCGACTTATCGAATAATCGGAGTTAAACGAACGTTCTTATATCTCCAAGAAATTGGACATTTTTAATTGGATCGTACATTCTCGCGGCAATTCCGCTCCCTTTTCGCTAGAAAGTTACTATCCGCTTTAAAATAAAAATTAGGTTATCTCGGAAGAATATCCTCGTATGGAATATTCGTATTTTCTCTTTCAGCGTAATTCACGGACCTTGTACGAGTTGCTTTGGTAGAACGATAAACTGTTTGGCGCGGTCGTGAGTGCACTGTACTCCGGAAATAATTTGCTTTCGTAGTAACGCGTGCTTTTGATCGAAATTTATTATTTCAACTTTTTATACGAATGCGTTGCGTACCTTTCGAAAGTAATTTAGAAGCGCATTCGTTTCCACTTATTAACGCGCGAGAGATCGCTTCTCGCGCATTAACCTTATTTATATTTCCCGAGGTCGTTCACGGCTCACGACGCCCGATATTTTTTGTCTCGAGTAGAAACGTCGAGGAGAGTCCATCGGCATCGTTGTTTCATTCTCCACCCGTGGCAAAGTCGGACAAGTTCGTACCGTTTCGTACTCGCCGTCGCTGCGTAGAGACCAACGTGTACCGATTTAAACCGAGCGGAAATTGAATCGAATCGAAACGACATTTTCCACCGGAGAGTCTTTTCTATGAAACCACGAAGATGTTTAACCTTTTCGCTACGGTGCGCTCTCGAAGGAATCCATCGATACGAACGGCGCGATATTCGCGTGCCGATCGTTGCGATTGGTTGTCCACGGATTAGTGCTTGAAACAGTACCCGGAGATTCGATCTTAAGGTTTAAAAAATACATTTTTCGTTTATTTTACGCAACTTTTCGAGCGATTTTAATCAACACCACGTAATTTATACGTTCCTTCAATAATAATAATAATAGCTGGTAATTAAATATAAAGAAAGAAAATGGAGAATTGTTAGCGAGGAACAAATTCATGTTGACAGTTTTAACATTATGATAATTAAGATAATAAAACGGCAATGAACGAATAATACCGAGGGCGTATATTTACGCCTTTAGCAGTCAAAGGGTTAAAATCTTCGAGAATATCAATTTTTATTTGATGAGAAGCACGCGAGTGCGCACCGATCTTCTTCGATAGAAGAGGAAGAAGACGGAGGAGGAGCCGAAGCAGGCGAACTTCGACTTTCGCGGCTTCTCCGTTATCATCGCGAGGTAGCAACTCGCAACGACGGAACCGTGGCGGCTGGGTCTAAAGTCGAGGATAAAACTCTCTCGCGATCAAACTCGATTACGGCACGTTCGAAGTTGTTCGAAGCTGACGTTGGCTGGGTCAATTAAATGACGACTCCGACGTGCTGCTGTCGGTGCTGTAAGTCGATTCGCGCGCACACGCACGCACGCACAGTTTCGATTATAGGACGCCTAGCATCGCCACGACTCGAGCAATTTTCTAGCAAAACACCAATCAAAAAGTTCCGATCCATTCGTGTCATGGATTTATATACGTTGGCATTGCGACCGGTGTGCGTCGTACGAGCGCAAGCTCGTAACGCGAAAGACAAATCACTCGGTGCGATCGAACGCTATTTTAAGTCGGCAAAAGTTTGCCGAGCACAAACTCCCCGCCGTCGTACGTCGACAGAATTGCTCTTGTTTCGCGCGAAGGGCGACCTTTCCCAAGAATTGTAAACTCCGTCGTGTATCCGACGCGACGCGTAAATTAAGAACGCGCGTCGATCGATACGACGTTTTTATCTTCACGAAACACGAGAATGCGAAACTGTCGATATTCTGCGTCGTTCTTTTCGCGTGAAAAATTAACGATGTGCATTTAAAAATCGATCGGTCTTCGTAAGATACCGATTTTTACGCTGATATTTTCGTTTTGGAGCTCGAACCTAGTTACCGTTTATTGATGAATCGTCGGAGTAGGTGCGCGCGAATTAAATGTGTTAAGTGGATTATATATTTTTCATAGTTTCTGATTCCGATAGGCATGGTGCACACGCGATATTAAATCGGTATAATAATCCCAAATCAAAAGTTTCGATTGTTTTATTTATCTTGCTGTAATGATATTCATAAACCCGTTTACGAAGACAGATTTTTATTGTACTTTGCTTTCCTCGACTGCGCAACGTCATCGAATTTGAAGTGCGGAAAACACAAGCAACCGTTTCAAACGATTCTTGCTACTCTACAGGCCTTCCGCATTCCACCGACAATGGAAAAGTTTCGAGACCAAGGTTTTGGATATTTATAATTCGTGTAATTTCGTACACGAGGAAAATTGATCTTTAATTTATCTCGTACCGTTTGTTTCCTCTCGATAATTTCTCGTTATCCGATAAAAACACGTTAACACGATTATTTGAAATTCATTATCACGATGTACCAATTTGCACGATCATTTGCATAATATCCAGAATTAAATCAAAGATTACATCGTTAGAGTTTCGTTTCTTTTCACGATAATTTCGACCGCGCAAACATCGTACGTACAACGGGACGTAAAAAGAAGATTAAAATAAAATTGATTCGCATTTATAAATGAACATTCGCGTACAAATCACAGTTGAATTTTTCCTTCGCGTTTATTTCGAAAATTGGACTATCGTCATCTCGAGATAAGAAGATCGAGGTACATTTTTGCGAAATTACATTTAAGGAACGAAAGGGCAAATTTTTTTAATCGAAAAAAACGAATCGCGCGTTGATCGTTCTCTTTGGAGTCGTCTCGAAATTACGATCGGTATCACTTCGATTACTTCGCGTCGATTTACGACGTACGTACTATTCGCACGTAAACATACATATGTATGAGCGAATTCATGGAAGGGCGATACGTAGTAGTCCTCGGCTACATACGTCACCGTTAGATACGGTCAGCCGAAAGTCAAAGCCGAATAATCGACACTTCGACCAAACATCGCGTACAAGGTACAAAGCGAAACGATTCTACCGGAAAAAAACAAATCACATTGTGGAATCGGGCCGCTACGTAAACATGAGTGCATCCATGAAAAAAGGTCGAATATGTTTTTTTTAGAAGATCGTTTGCAACGCTCCGTCGAAACGTTCACTGGGAACGTTTGGAAACTATAGTAAAATGACACTTGCCACTGACATTCTTTTCGCTGAATTTTCCTTCTTGTTCGTTTACCTTATTTTCTCTTCTTAGTCCCGCTACGATTCTCGTCAAATAGAAAAGAGACTCGTAACCGATTTTTCTCGAAATATTGCGGAATAACGACGTGAGAAATCGACGAAATTTTGTCGGTCTCGAAACGTTCGCTCGTATTTTCCTACTTTGTCCGCTCGTAGACAGACGACGTTATTTTCTCCTTACAGAGGATGGCGATGTAGAAAACTCGCTGCATTCCCATTCCCGCTCCATTTTCTTTCTTTATACTTCAAAGGAATTTTCTTAAGACAAGAGAGGGAAAAATTCCGCCAGACTCGTTTTCTCTTTACTTAAATTTCGTTTCGATGTCCGATCGCGTCGAGGCGGCGCAAATGAAAGGAAATTCATTCGACCGATCTCACTCGTGCGTATAAACAAAATGCGTTTAATTCGTCAAAGCGAGGAACGATAAAGTATCGTATATTCGTAATGGAGACGTAAATCGCATTTTTGTTCATGCGATTTTTCGATCACCAGCAACTCTATCGTCCTTCCAAAAAGAAGAAAAAAATTTTCAGTCCCCCTCTCTCCTCAGAAATTCCTTTTAGCGTTTTACACTAAAAGTTTAAACCACCATAAATTTAATATCACGTAGCATCTTCGAAGCTCTCTTTCGCAGGCTTTCCATTGGTAGGTTCCTCTTTGACAGAAAATTTGTTAAACGATAATTATAATGTTTTTAACTCGGTTTACAACGATTAGACGGCATTTCCTGCTTGCTGGCTCTTTTGAAAAGAAAATATCTCGACTTGCGTCGTCGCTCGATCGACCGACGAACATCTTTCTTACGGTGATTTTCCGGTAGAAAAATCTTACGCTGAGATAGCGTACAGAGCCACGCGCGCGTCATCGCGTCCGTCCACGAATGGATCATCCTTTAGACCCTGACTAAGAGCGTTCCAAATCTGCGATTTTTCATACTTGCACTCTTTGACGTTCCGCAATTTTTAACCTCTCTTTTCAAATTTTTTCACGACTCCGTGACACGTAAGCTTCGAGTCACCGTAACCACGTAACCGAAGACACGTCGCGGCACTTGGCAAAAGCGACTGATCAAAAAAAGGTCGCGTCAAGATGAAAATCGCGTGGGTCAACTTGTCCTCCTTCTTCGACTGACATTTTTCCCGATACGAGAGCCGCCTCGGACGAGACCCACGTCGAACCACGAACGATTTCGCGTAAAATCCGATTAAAAATCGTTCCACCGAGAAATTCCTTGGAGAAGTTAGGAAGCGCTCGGCGAGTCGAGGAGGCACTTTTCGAAATGAAAAACGTAGGAAGGAGAAGGACGAGATCGTGGCCATCTCGCTTTAGCGCAGGCGGCGAAGGATATTAAAAGACACGGGCGATCGACGAAAACAATGTCGCCTCGTTTAATCCTATTAGAAGGGGTCGCGGTGGTATCGCGTCGTAATTAGCGAAAGACTTTGAACGACCGCAATGGGAACGGTGCGTATCTAAACCGCGAGAATTATCCCGGATAGGGTGGCCTAGGGGCGGCAGTTCTGCAACTGATACCGCAGCGATGCGACTCGATCTGGAAATAATAGCCCTAGTGGATGAGAGGGTGCGGTGATGCGCCGTGCGTATTGTACGTTTAGAACGTTACGAGGAGAACGATCGTTTCGTTGATCTCCTCCATCGCTTCTCGCGCTTCCGCTCATCCCCTTTCCAGCTTACGCTGCGTACAGGTGCGCTGGAATCGCGAATCCACCCGCCTTGACACGATCCAATTCGCATGAGGACGATATAGCCGCGCGCACGCGGAAACGGGCCACGCCAATTCGCATCGCCAAGGGTTTCACGCGGCGGATTACGTTACGTATGTTTAGGAGTGTGCATTCCATGACGAAATCGCCGAATAGCGATCAATGACGCGTAGTCGAGTACTTCGTGACGAGTCAGTCTCTGGGAACGTGTTAGGACCGCGTCGCGTCGAATTCTCGCCGTTTCACCGTCGACGCGTGCCTTCTCGTCCGAGATTAGCCGTTTCGAGATTTTTCGTTGCTCTGGTACGTACGATAACGAAAGGGGGGAGGATGAAGGAGGAGGAGAAGGAGGAGAGAAATATTCTTGAAATAGACGAGCACGCGCGTCGGAATATTTCCGAGTAAGGAGACAAAAGGATTTGTATTGTAGTATAGTATAGTAGAGAAGTTTTTAGTGAGAGTATTTTCTTTTCTTTTCGAGAAAAAGCATTTTTGTTTAGAGTGCAAGCTTTTGTTTGTACGATAAGCGTCCAAGTGAAAAAAGGGGTAGGGCAGACGGTTAGCGTGAGCCGAGCGAGATGAAGCCGCTAAAACGTTGCGCAAGAAAATACTAAACTTTGTTTATTCTTTTAATATATTCACCGTTTCGATCGTTGCAATTTGAGTAGCTTGATATCAAAATTAATAAAAAGAAACGTTACAAGCCTATCCTCGATTGTATAGAATTTTGCCTGATCTCTTTTACGGAGAACGAAAAGCGTCTTGCCCAGTGGTCCTAGAAACGACTGTAAAACGTAAAACGACGTCTGGGACGCGGCTGGATCGAGGAAAGGATTAACGAACGCTTAGTAACGATAAATTTCGGTCGGTGTGCTATTTTCGTTCCTTTACGTACACACGAAATTGGTTCTCGTGACGCGCTCCTTTCGCACGGTCCTCCATTTTCTCGAAGCAACGAATCGTGTGACTGCTAGAGAGAAAAGATCGAGCCTAACTTTACTTTCATCGGCGTCTCCCATACTCTGGAGAAAAACTCGTTCTTTGGAGAAACGTTCGATTTTAGTGGTATTTCGAAATCTCTGGAAATCGGAGGAGCGTTTCCATGGGCAGATTGCGCGCTTCGAACGTCAGTTACGAAGCCATTGGTACGTAGGCGAACGCTTCTCTTGCGAGAAGCGGCCGATGCGCGCATACATCGCGCCTAATCAAATGGGAAACGCGCCCTGCATCGAAATCGTTGTTGTAATGACGTATGAATGCGCGCGTACTTGCGCGATCTGCAGCTGGAAGTACGACGTAGCGCGGGATTCGCGAAAATTCGCCTTTAAATCGCGATGAAAGGAAAGAAAGAGTGGCGAGTTCGGCGTCGATTCGTTGCATTCGACGAGCGCGTACACCTGCGCGGGTCGGTTAATCCATCCGGCAGAAAGATTCCAACGGCTTTGGAGGATGGATCATCGGCAATTGCGGGAACACCGCGTGCTCGTAATAACGACAATGGGGAGGAGGGAGGTTTCGCGCTCGGGAAGAATTACGTTCGGCTGATGGGTCGGGACATTCATAAATGCCGAGTGTCGTGTAATGGAAAAAACGAGGGAAACCGGCCGCCGCCTGGCCGAGGCTCGAAGGCAAGGGGAGGAGATTCGAAACTGAGACACACCAAATGAACCATGGAATTAACGAATGGCCTCGAATTCATATCCGCGAGTCCCATTTTGCCGGCCAATTAATTATTTAAAACGCTCGCGCCTGAAAACAACAACGCGTTCTCCTCTTGATACTCATATCCCCGTTTGCAAGATGAATGGCCTCGTAGACCTCTCTCTCTCTCTCTCTCTCTCTCTCTCTCTCTCTCTCTCTCTCTCTCTCTCTCTCTCTC
>JAITYT010000305.1:1214037-1235245 GCA_025433975.1 Liostenogaster flavolineata
AGAGAAAAAGCGACGTCGAGCGACCACTGCCAATAGAAGGAGAAGAAGAGTCGAGAATATATTTACGAGAAGAGAAAAGACTCCACGACTACGGCAATGACAACGAGGCAGTGGACGAAGATGAAAGACACTGTACCGCGCGACAGGAGCTTTCGGTGCATCTTTCGTCCTTCTTTTTCTTTCTCTCTCTCTCTCTCTCTCTCCTCCTTCTCATTTTCCTTCTCTTCCTTCCTCTACTCTTTCTCATTTTCCGTCTCCGACGAAAGAATTAACGCCGTTGGGTCGCTTCGGTAGGTCGTGCGTCGTTAACCGGTTGCGACGCCGTCTTCCGCGTCTCCTCCGTGTCCTTAAACGTAACCACGTAAAACGTAACAAAGTTACTCTCTTGCCGTTAAACCAACTACGGTGGCTTACCTAACCGCGACGTTCTCTTCGAGAAATTCTCTCTCTCTCTCTCTCTCTCTCTCTCAGGCTTCAGACTCGCTTTTATACTCGAGTTGACGATTAGAGCGCTCGCGTCGAGCGAAGAATAGTTCTTATTCTCTCGACGAACGATACGATTTACGTTGGAGAAATTCGATCGTTTCGATGATCGAGGAAAATTATTATGGCGCGCAAAATTAACCTCGGGATGTAGAATATTCTCCGAAGCGTAACGCGCCACACGAATACGTCTTGAATAGAGACAGGCGAGAGGCTTTGGACGCATCCATCTCGAATTCGCGGATATTACACGTCGTCCTTTAACTCGAGTACGTTTCCTCGTGGAAACGGTCGGACTCGTCTCTTCCATGTACGCGTCCTCTTCCTTTACGATTTTTGGTATCCCTTCGTCTCCCTTTTCCTCGATGTGGTCGTCCTAGTCGTGACGCGTCACGCGCGACGCGCTCTTTAAATCGACGGATAAACGGTTAAAGACTGCCTTTACACGTTTTTACGATAACGTTTCCTTTTACGACGAATTTACACCTTCTTTCCTGCTTTCTCCGGTACGGACCAATCGAAGCGTTAACGTATTCGAGCGTGGCGTCGATCAAACTACGATCGTTTAAATTTCTCGAAGAATTTAACGTTTCGTTGACCCGAGCCTTCTGGCGCTTATGTCTATCGTGTGTCGAGGATAGAGCGATTCGTAAAAATTCAAGAGTATACAGTGAGAGAATGCGACGGGTTGATAATTCGACGATTCGTATCTAAATACGAGTGCGGGTGCCTTCGGAATCATTTCGCAATGTCAGTCGTGCATCGCGATGAAGCAACGCGTCGTACCCTACGTGCTGCTGACGCGTACGTTTCGACGGAATTTTTTCGTTTTCTCATCTTTCCGTTGACCAACAAGGACAATTTCTCGAAGGAATAATTGGTTTGAAAAATAATAACTGCTATAAACTACGCTACTCTATCAATTAGATGCCGGAGACTTGAAATTTTGACGTTAGAAGTACTTTTATGCGTTTTTTTTTTAGATTGATCGATCATCTAGGAAATCTTTTCTCTCTCTCTCTCTCTATCTCTATCTCTATCTCTCTGATCATCGAACGTCGACGTTGCTTAACTTTAACTGCGTATCGTACTTCGAACAGTAGCTCGACACGCGACTATTCACTTTAGGTTAGCTTCGAACGGAACGACCAATTTTCAATAAGCACGAACACGCGATGTCGTTAGGACGAAAGCGTTACTGTTCTTTAAAGCTAAAGTGTGTACAGTTCTCCTCCGTTTATTTTTTGCGCGCGCGGGCGAGAAAAATGTCGGACACGTTCGTCTTAAATTAAAACGCAACGAATTCGGCGTTCGCGTTTCACGGTATGTTCGCGTTAAATATTAAAGCGACAGGAGCAAGGGAAGAAATCGTTGAAATTTCACGAGAAAATTCGAGAACTAAATTGGAAATACAAGGGAAAGAATTACGATCGATGCGAATTCCAGTTTACGCGCGACGACGACGTATTCTCTCCTTTCTTTACAGCGCCCTTGTAGTCGCGGCAAGGATATCGTCCACTTTTTCGAATATCTCGCGTAATCTTGTTCGATCTACGTACGTAGAGCATTGCGGTGGCATCGAGGCGTGAGCCGTACAGTGGCATACGTGGATTTTATGGTACGAGTCGCGTTTCGCTCGAGGATAAGATAAAACAAGGTGTGCGTCTGCGAATATTCGCGATAGAGGGAAATCGTGGTGCTTTTTTTTATCATTGAACAACGACGAAAACTACGACCATGACGATGACGACGAAGACGACGATGACGAGAAAGACAAAAAATAGAAGACGTGATGGAAACGTAAGCCAGCTAGCAGTTCCTTTCCGACCCTGGTAAGCGTTGCGACGAACCGAGGGTTAGGAGTAAACGGTTTTTCCATGCATGGCGTGGCTCAGCGACGGCGGCCCTTTCTCCATCCAATTTTCAGAGTCGGCATTGCATTGTGCTGCACCCTGCAGATAAACGACATAAAGGCCGAGCTTTCGCATTCAAAGAACGCGGGATGAAACAACGGCTCTCTCTCTCTCTCTCTCTCTCATTCCCTATCTCTCTTCCCTTACCTGTATGCCTCTCCGTGAAAGAGAAAAATAGAAAAGTCGGAGCGACGACAACGACGACGATGACTTTTTTCTCCTCGTTCTGCCGCTAGGCGGCGGCGTATCTCGCCGACAAATTCGCCTGCTCGAAGCGACGACGACGACGACGAGGAGGAAACGCGACACAGGAACGATAAGCGATCTTTCTTCTTTTACAGTACGTTTCGTCGATTCCACGTGTATCTTTGCCTGGTTTTTCGATGGGGGATTGTCCAGCCGATAGATGTATCTCGACGCGTGGGTCTAAGAAGGAATAGTCGTTGCGTTTTTTCCGCGTTGCCTCGTCGTACATTTTTCGTTTCGTAAAGTTTCGAAGCGCGTTAAGGATGAAGTCGCTTCCGAGAGAAACTTCCTTCCTCGCGATCGATCGTAAAACTCGGTTAAGGATAAATTGGCCCGTTACTAAATCGTCCATTAGCTCGTCGTATTTAATCCACTTTTAGTCGTAAGTTGATGTAAAATCGATAAAAGGACACGTAATCGTTCGAATGGCGCGGCACGTGGCTGATCTTTAATATCGATATGAAAGTCGTTTCGCCGGGCGAAAATGGATCGCGATTAAATTTGACAATAGCGATTGACGTAAGCCGTGATTGGAATCGCGAAAATAACGACGAGGGCGAGGGTGAAGTCTTCCGACGACAGGTGATACCGTTATCGAAATTCGTCGCGTCTTTGGAACGACGTTCGACCATTTAATGTCCGTAATCAGTATTCATTCGTATTCGTGGCTCGAGATTTTCCCATTCATTATTCATAAAGCAACACGGTGGTTTCCTCCGCTTTTTAACAGGAATTTGTTTTCACGCGCCTGGCCAGGGATTTCTGTTCTTTAACCGTTAGCGATATTTCGCATAAACTCGAGTGGTATTATCATCGTGTAAACCAGAAATTAATTCACTAATTTAACTACTGTTCTTTATAGTAGACCGAGCAGTGCTTTGACCTGTTAATCCTCTGATGCACGAATTATTGAATATCAGACGAAGAAAATGGAAAATCTCGAAAATGTGATTGATTAGACGTGGTTAACAAATAATCGAGGGAATCAACATTCTTAGATAATTATTTTTCGAAATAACGTGCTTTCCCATGATTTTATTACGGATTCGTTTTTTTAGGTTGGATACCAGACCTTGTAAGCTTCTTATCTACAACTTTCTTACTTAACGTGGATATTTTTTAATAAATTGGCAACGAGTGATTTTAATCACTCGTGATACGCGAGAAAGTTTTGTGGCGTGCGATTAAAGTCGCCTATGGTAGTGCAAGTTATAAGCCACGCATAACAACGTCGATGCACGAATTTATATAAATGCGTATTTTATATTAGAAGAACTCAACGAACGTTACGATATTTGCATCGACTCGTGCCATATTTTATCATTCGTGTTATATTTTTCGATGAGACGAAGGAAATTATTACTTTCATTTTTTACTGCCGCTCTCTTCTTACTTCATAAATGGGAAACGTAAATAATTTTGAAAGGTGAGCGTATGCTTCGCACCGTCATCGTATATCCTCTTTACTCTTTCTCTACCTCTTACGTCTTCTCTACGATCTTCCTTCGAAAAGAAATCTTCCCTTTTAGAAGGACGTAACGTTGTTCACGACGTTTCCTCTGTTTTCGTTACAATTTTGAATGGAATTTTGAAATCGTTTCGAATTTCGAAATCTCGTCTGATCGATCTTTCCATTCTAATCATTAATAGCGAATTTAGGTATTTGGGACGCATTACGCACGTAACATAACGACTACAAGTTGGATAATAGGTAAAATGATAGAGGCTTCGTCGACCATCATATTGACATCGACTGACGAGTAGATTATACAATATCTGCTTATTGTATGCATCATTTTAATGCTCTTCGCTATTATTCGCGTATTAAACTATAACGGAGGACGTATTGTTACGAACAAAATATAATATAAAAGCGTGTTCGAGCTAAAAAAAAGAGAAATACTTCGATGGTACGATCAAGATTATTACCGATAAAAATCAACTTATCCGTCATAATTATTAATCATTTCGCGATATACGCGTAAATAATTCGAGGATTAGAGCTCCACTCGATAAGTAGATTAAAATAACGATTACAGTACGATTAGTTATATTGTGATAAAGGGTCGGAAAGAATCGGATTAAGTGCGAGGCGCTTAAAATCATCGAAACGTACGATGTGCGCTGTTACGTTGCGAGAATAACTTGCGATCGTTTGATCGCGTGTCTCGATGAACCTTTTACGACGTCTTATCGTTTTTCAACGCTATTCTAAAATGATTCGACGCGTTTGTTCTACCCTCGCGTACTTTCCGAGCAGATACAAACGAATTGGATCGAGAGAAACTGCCGAGAACGGATACTCCGGATGCCGAAGATGCTTCAGAATTTAAAGGATCCGAAGGAAAGTGGCGGATAATAGAGATGGATAAAGAAGAGGCAAGGGTAGCGGTGGGCGGGAGGAAACGTCTATATCGGCTCGGCGCGGGCCACGAGGTTGCGGCGAGCAACGGGAAATGGAGTACGCCAATGAAGAAGAATGGCCGCCAAATTCCTGACAGGTTCTTTATTACTCCTTGTGCTCCAGTTCCTGCGGTTTTGAGTAGAGGGACGAGGGAAGAAGGGGGCGTGGGCGGAATAAGAAAGAAAAAAGGAAAGGAAAGGAGTGATATACTCACCTCTACGCAAAATCGACTTCGGTTAAATTTCTTCCGGCAGAGGCGGCCTTCGCGGTTCGCGCGAAAACCTTCGAAACTGAAAACGTCGGTATCCGAGGGTACCATCGAGATAAATGAATTCGTCCGCGCTCCAACGACTACCGAAAGTTAGCGCCATACGATCGTCGCGGATTCCTTTCCAAGAAAGTCAAAAATAAAATTCGTTCTGGACCTACCGTGGCAATGGAGCGTCGAACGAGAATTATCGAGATGATAAGTCGATCATTCTCCGCCATTTTGATTTTATTAAATAGCGAAGTCGATCGTAATCCATCGAAGGTTATTGGCGTGCTAGTTCAGAAGCGCGCACGAATATACTGGGCGTTACCTTAAAAGAAGAAGGGCGCCATTTTGGAATCCAGTTACCATCAGGAAGCAGACTTCGACGATTTCGCAAGGATCTTCGCGCGTCCCTTCGCCATCTCGCCACCGTGAAAGATTAACCGACACCTAACCGCGTGTGTTTTGTCGCGCATATTCCCCCCTCTCTCCTCCTCCTTCTCCTCCTGGTCCTACCACCGACTAAACTCAAGGGGTGAATCCAATAGAAGGGTGTCCTCCGGCGCCGTGGGGCGAAGGAGTTACCGACGCGTAGCCCAAGCGATGCGCCGCAGTATCGTCGTAGTTAAACGCGACGTTGAAAGCCGTCCTTTCTTCTCCCTTATTCCGGGCGTTTTCTACTCGGCCGTAAACTAAAGGCAACTTGCCTTTAATTACACACCGGGACAATATTGTTTCTGCGAGAATGGCGGGGCTTCTTCTTCTTCTTCTTCTTCTTCTTCCCATGCCGCGGTAGCAATATCGCTTTAAACGACCGCAACGTCCTGTTCCTTCCTGCTTCTTCTTTTTCTTCTCTCTCTCTCTCTGTCTCTCTGTGTCTCTCTTCGTGGTTGCAGCGTCGCGACGCTCGCTACAAAAGTCTCGCGATTATTCCCCTAGCCGCGCTCCCCTCGCGATCTCTCAAGGCCGGTAGATACTCGGCGCGTTACGCGATCGCCTCGGCTTCCCCGCGAGAAATTCCACGAGACTCCGCGGAAAGTGTGTAACCGGCGCTGGCTTCAAATTACGAAGTACTCCTTGCTGCTTGAAAGCTCGACCGCGTTTCAGCCCCCTCCTAACGACCGTGATCCTGATTAATATCGCGCACCGACTCACCCATAATAACGCGGCCACTTTGGAGGAAAGTCTTGAGTTGCCTTCTTATTCTCCTTTCAGTTTCGCTCTTACTCGTTTTTCCGCTCGTCCTTTCGTCCTCGCCTTTCTCTTTCGCTTAGGATCTAAATTGCTCGTCTTAAATCGCCGCCATTATTATCACCGCTATCGTTACGTAAGCGAAAGGACGTTTGTAATCGAAGTTCGCGGGGAGAGCTATGTCGACGATACGCGCGAAAGTATCGAGAATATTGGCGAGTTGAAATCTTCGTCGGAAGATAAAAAAAAATTGTAGATTTCGAGCTCCGAAACGCGCAGTTCAAGCGTCGACGTGTTCGTCGATCGTCGCTGCTGATCCACATTGCCAATGAACTGATTTTTTAAGCGTCTACGGACCGAAACTAACGCTTCCCTCGATTAGGAACGGATGGGAACGTATGGATGATAATATTAAATCGTTGGACTGACATAAACTGCCGTGTATCGATGAGGCAACGTACGCATGCATGCGTGTACGTGTTGTAACGATGTCGCGATTGCTGACCATGCAGAAACGCGAGATCGAAGCGACCGAACGAACGTCGGAATGCGAAGTGACGATTATGATGCCGATCGTGCGAACGAGACGAGCGGCAACGAATGAGTGCCCTAAGCGAAGTGCTTGCCAATCGGACCAAGAGTTTCTATCGTTATCTATCGGTACTTCTTCGTGCAAGATCTGCAGCGTGCATTTTGAGGTTACGTTCGCGGCGGGTATGTTCGCGAAGGGACGAAGAAGTGGCAGCGCTCGTGACAGTGAAAGTTCGCGCGTTTCTTGACTCGTATTTTCTTGCCCTAGGTCTGCCTAGCACGTGTCGGGGCCTGCGCTTGTCCTCGCTGAAATTTCCAAGCGCGATGGCGACTTTAACAAGAAGCGCCAGAGAGAATTATCGCTAGAGGCGGAGAGAGTGAGATTTTATACCGTTTTGCAATCGTCGATAGCCGTTTTTTAAAAGGCTCTTCGTATGGACGCGTTCGTCAGGACTCGGAAAAGTTCGGATTTAAGTAGAAAATAAGCTCAGATTTTTCCGTCCAAGATGGCACCGTGATGCTTCGACGTAAGGTTTAATAAGAGTCCAATTAGAGCGAAATTGAAGGTAGATTTATTTAATCTACAAACAATATCTCGGGGCGAGATATCGGGTTTAATTGTTTAATCGTTTCATTTAATTTCGTCCGTTTGCTTCGATCAAATGAACGATCGACAGACGATTTTAATCCAATCGACGACATATCGTTGCTTCTCGAAGGTAAATGCACTTTCTTGATAAATGCGCGATTTATAATGCACGTAATTAAAATACTGCAAAATTTTAAAGACCGTCTTCGTTCGTTTATTCGTGAATAGCTTGTGAATTTAGGTAGCATGCTTTTTAGTGAATGAATCTCGCGGAGTCTTAAGAACGCCACATTCAACGATGAACCGGAGGCTCTGACTTCCGCCGGGAAGTCAATAATGGACAAGTAACACGCTTGAATATTCGAAAAGTTGTGAGCGATGGTTTTTTCAAAGCACGTTCCATCCATTTTCCGCGAATAAGAAACTTCGTACGTTCTTGGCAGCGCATACATTTCGTCTCTTTAGAATAAAACGAAGTTTGCTAGACGATTAATTAACAGGATAAAATTACTTTGCGTTTACTTTCTCTTCGTACCGAATCGTTTGGATAACTTGTCCACGCATATTCCGTACGAGTTATATATTTGAATGCGTTTAATATTTCGGATAATTTAAGGACTTAACGTTATCGCGATGTACGACGAATAAAAAATGTTGTTACGTGCGTACAATTTCAAGAGGTAATTTTTTTCGTCTATAAAGAAGCTGCGAAAACGTTTTTAGATATCGTTTAATCGGACGATTGTTCCGGACGGCGAAACGGAACTCTTCGTTGCCGTGTCGTCGACTACATCGCCATTTATGGTTAGTATTTATATACGAAGAAAAAATAAAACATATTCGACGGATCGAGCGAGACGAGCCCCGTGATTTTGCATACGTTTTAAATAATGCGCCACGAAGGAGTTAGCACGAACATCAGCGTGCATAGTTAAGACGAATGATTACATAACGCGTTGCCCCGCATTAAAAGGATGTCCACGAATTGGTTACAAAATTGGGTCGTTCGTGCGGAACCCGTTCATGAATAATGGAGAGTCCCGGATATATAACTTTCTGGTCCGCTTACCCCTGAATGATGTATTTATTCATATTTGCGATGTCGAAGCGCGGTAGATGGATAGAAATTCTTCATTTATTTGTACGGCTGTTATATTATTTAGCCTTCGAATTAATTAGACCGATATCGATCCACATACCCTAACGTCTCTGCTCTTATAGATTCCTTTTTCGATTATTCGAAATGCAAGTCCGTAAATTCGTAGAAACTATTGCGCGTGAAAGATGAAATCTAAAGTTTCGGAACCTTCGAGGAAGAAAAGCGAGAGAACGGGAAAGAAGGTGGCGTTAAGCGTCGTAGATAAAAGTTCTCGATCTTGAGGTAAATCTAATTCGACGGCTCGAGCATAGTTTCTCTCCTTAGCTCGTTCGACCACCGACGGGCGGTTCATCGACGGAATTTCGTTGATTATACCAATAACCGCTACAGCTTCCGCTTTACCGCCTAGATTGATGAAAGTACTCTCTTGCTTGGGAATATCTCGTGTCAGAGATTCGACCAAGGGTCGAGGGTGGATGGTGCCAAGGTAGTGGGTGTATTACTCGGTCTTCGATGTGTCTTAGCGTGCCTATGTAGAGCGTGCCTGTCTCGAATTCTACGTATTTGCTGCCATCGAACAGACGCGCTAATGACGACGACGACGACGACGACGACGACGAGGACGACGACGTTTCGGTGGTAGGAAGCGAGTCAAGGCTGTGTCCCGATCCAAGCAGGAAATTGTAATCCTCCAGTGATTCGCCGCGTTTCGGGGGCTCATTTCAAGCCTGATGTTTCGACGCGGTAACGAAATCCGAATTAATAAATAATTAACCACGAGCACATGCGCCTCTCTGTAATCACGCGACAGGAAGAAACATCCGAGGACTTTGGCGCATTGGCAGGAGCGTAAACGGGGACGGTGCGCGTGACCCGATTATGGCGCAAGTAAACTCATCCGACCGATTCGTTTCGTTCGAGCGCGATCGAAACGTCGCTCGTCGCTATAAATACGTTTCTGGTCCGTTTCGTCCGTAAACGCACCTACGAATCGAACTTTATCAACGATGTAAACATAGTTTGCTCGCCGATGCGACTTATTTGGTCGAGGCATCGAACGAACTTCAAAGGAACTAAAAATATCCGCGTTATAATTACACCAAAAAGGATCGAACGAAGAAAGATAAGGCGACACTTCTGTTAAAAATAAGAACGATATCGGGAGGATTCTTCGCGTTTTTTTGATATTCTGGAAATCGAAGGGCGTTGCCTCGTTGCATCGAAAGCCAACGATCTTCACGCCAGTCAAGAGGCGTGACCAAAGACGAGAGGAGCTTTCGACGTATCCTCGGGGTATACGTTCACTTTTTGGAAGAATCGTGACGAGGAGAAAACGTAACTAGGTTATTCCCCTATCGTGACCGAGTTCACCTAATTATTTCTTTCGTATTCGCTTACGCGCGATTTTATCCTTACGATCGTGCGATCGGCCGAACGTAAACTTTATCTTCGATGAATTAAAACGTCGCTACTTTGCAACGTTCGCTTTTCCTCTCTCCATCTGGTAGCAACTACGTTTCCGTAGATACGAGGCGCTCCTAGTCCACGAAGAATCTGTAAAACGACGCGTTCTTCCGCCACTTTCTTCGTATTCGTTGCGACACTCTCGAATGCAAAGTGCACATCGATGTAACTGAAATTTCAGTGTCGCGGGAGATAAAGGAAGACGGAGGGTGAAGAGAGCGCGCTATCGCCAAGAAGAAAAAGAAATGGAATCTAGTCGGAGCTTCGCAAGAATAAAAATAAAAATAAATTAAATAATTAGATAAATATAAATTATGTAATTAATTAAATAAATAAATACAAATAAAAAGAGTGTCCCTCGAGTTACACGATCAATTGGTTCCGTGTAAGTGGAAACTCAAATTTAATTCATCTATGTCTTCGCTAGATACTGTATATTTCCACTTTTCAAGAGCAAGAAGCAAAAGAATTTCGCAGATAGTTTAATTATATTAATAAATATACGACAAATACTTATTATTTTGTTCTTTTTATGAACATTGGTAAAAAAAAAACCATGTAACTCAAATACCTGTCGAGGGAGACCTGTAACTTCGATGGAAGATGGTGTACGAGTTTAACGGCAGTGATACTCGTTAGAAGCGCCACGTCGACCGTATCGCGAGAAAGCGTTTCGAAGGTACCGGAAAAAAAGGGCAACCGTATAGAAAACGCGGAAGAGCCGCGAGACCGTATTGCTCTCTCGTGCGATACGCTCCACAAAGTTTTCAGTTTTATCGTATCGCGTCGTGTCCTGTCGTATCGCGTGAGACCGTATTTTTGTTGTTCTTCGTTAACAACTTAGAAAGTGGAGTAGAAAGGAACGACGATACACGACCAACACTCGACCGATTAACCACGTTTTTCCGAACGCGCTCGATCGTATCGGTGGTTTTGGTCGTTCGTTTTATCCGAACGAGATTTTACAAAACGCGTTAATTTTCGATCGCATCGACTAACTTGAAGGTAAAATTCGAATTTGTGCTAAAAAAAGACTCCTAAATGTTCCAACGTCGACGATAAAAGAATCTCATTCGATATATTCACTGACTCGAACGACGCGAGACACGAAACGCGTTTCACTTTATAACGCGTAATTAGGTAGAATATAGGAAATATGTTCATCGAAAGTTCAGCGAAATTACAAATATTAAAGATAGATATTTCACTGCGATATTGGAATCTCCCATTTTACGGCGAGGTTTCTATAAAATAGCTCTGACGGGTTTAATAACGTAATATATCTAATAATAAAATGGCGGTTAATAATAGCCCAACGGCGGAGGAGAAGTCTCTTCTCGTCGGCGCGCTATTCACGCTCGAGATACGTTCGATGTTCGATTCTTTTCAGTAACGTTACGGTTAATTTAACGTCGCGCTTCGATCGTTATCGCCGATGAACTCGCGTACCGTATCTCACACCAACGATATATTTGACGTAAATCTCATAAGGCCAACGTACCTCTGCTGTCTCGTCTTTCACGGCGAGTCCGTTCCGAGCGAACGACTGGCGTTCTCGCTTACATCCTCCTTTTTAAACGCGTTCATCGCGATCGAAGTGAACAGATATGCGACACGACGTATCCGCGTACGGAAATCCGCGCTAGTGATTCTAATTTGTACCAACTGAAAAGTGATTCACCGTTAGCTACTCTAAGTAAGGATGGCCATTGGAAGAAGTCCATCGAAGTGGATCGTTCGTGAAATAACCATCGGACGATTATAATATTTTTCTCCCATTTTCTAGCTCCTCTTTAACACTAAACGTACCGGCATTTTCAGACGGCTCATCATACCGTGAACGATCAAATGATCTCTTGTTCATCTCAAAAATTGTTAATTTATCGAGGAAAATAACGTACAAAACACACTAATAAAATAGTCAAGCATATATTTCCATTTTTATAAGCTATATAAGCAATTAAATTAAATTTCTAAAATGGTTATTTGACATCGCTTCGTACGTTTAGCGTCAAACAGGTCGACGAGGTAGTCTCGTTGGGTCACGCACGACACATCGAGAAACAAAGACGTTGTTATATCCATCGACGTCGTTGTCGTATCGACATCGCTACCGTCGATGTCGTCGTTATCCTTCTTCCTAGTTAATAACATCTTTCACGTGCCGGTTAAACAATTTCTCATTACATTAGCCGGCCCGATACGCGATCGGGGAAAGATTGCACGTTCGATATTCGGTAGACGAGTCACGCGATCTCGCTGCACGCGCACAGTCGCGACGCATATTCCGGTAACGGAGTATCTTCCGTTACGTAGTCTTTGTTAGAATGGTAAAGATTTTCTTAAAAGCGAAGGGACGACGATTTTGGTAAGGGCGACGAGCGAATTTAATCTTGATGGCCAATTTTCGCACCGTGACGCGTACCGAGCTGTTAAGCAAAGCTGTCGCCGGTGCAATCGCGAAACTAACGAGAGTCATGGGTGTCGCCATCGTCGAGACCGTGACGTTTGACACTCAACTTGAGATCGAATTAGTTTCGACATCGAAGGTAGTCTAGCGAGGTTTACACGTGCGATCACCTTCGTGGATGAATTTACGGCAATAAGGGTCGCGATGCTCTTGTCAATTCGATGCTCCAAAGCGTTTGCTATTATATATGTATTCGTATTAATAATTATTTATGCGTATACATGGCACCTAGCTGTACCAGTTTATCCACTGATATCGCGATAAATTATTTCCTACGTCGCGCACGAATACGAGACACGATCTTTGACAACTCGATATTTAACGAGGAAGAGACGTTATTTTATTCCGAATACGAATAATCGTCTAAATAAAATATTTAGATTTATTTGGGATTTTGTCGAACGACGCGAAATAAATACGACGTCGCATGTCGACTACGAGAATCGATTAATTTTTGAGAAGTGTCCGTTGAAATACTTTCGAACGATCAGTTTGGAATTGGCAGTGGAAAAGGAGAAGGGCGAGGAAAACGTACAGACGGCGCCGTATCGAACATCGTCAAATATTTCATCCGTTGATTCCATACGGTCAGTTTCTCTTACTTATCCGGGAAAAGGACGACTGTAGTAATGGCCGACGCGTACAATCTCGTTACCGTAGGACGGTGATATCGTGAGATATAGCGATTCAATAATTCAGAAACGCGAGATGCTTCTCAGCGTTGCTTTGACTCTCCGTCTCGCTCTTTCGTGCGTGTTTCTATACCTTCCTATGCTTGCGCGTGTTTTAGATACGATTTTCTATTAATATAATTAACGCGACGTCAATTCCACAATGGTTATCGTGGAAATTTCATTTCAACTCGGACAGTTCCAGATATCTTAACATTATTTTCGACGTTATTCCTATCGAAAAGCGTCTGCTCGTTGGTATAAATAATCGCATAGAAATTTGGACCAACGCGCTGCAATTTAGCGAAATTTCACCAGGGATTGACCAACAAAAATACTGGCACTTTAATGCGAACGACATTTAGGGAAACGGCGGTTAATCCCGGTCTACCCAGATAATTTTGAATGGACAAAGGCGGAGGCTATGATACATTATATTGTTTGCACAATTCCTTTTAAATTATCTTCTATCTCTCTTTATAATAAATCGAGAGATCCTTACGTTCATGTTTTAAAACACATTTCATTACAATTAATCGATTACGTATTTTGTTATATTTCGTGTAAATGCTGAAGTTATTACAAGCTTTAGATTTATTCTCTGCGATAAGATCGGTTTATTTTCCGTTCCGCGATAATTTCACTCTACTCTTATTATAATAAATCGAGAGATCCTTACGCTCATATTTTAAAAATATATATCATTACAATTGATAGATTGCGTATTTTGTTACATTTCGTGTAGATGTCTGAAGCTACTCTAAGTTTTCGATTTATTTTCAACGAAAGAATCGGTTTATTCTTCGCTCCGTGATAATTTGGCTCTACCCTTATTGTAATAAATACTATATAATTTTACTCGCGGTATCGTCGATCATTGAATGAAAGAACGCGCAAAAAAAGATAGGAAGGCTGAAAGGCGCGCGAGCGGCGTGTCCCATTCGTAGAGCGGACTATCGGTCTTGCTTCTCGCGAGAAAGGTTCTATCACCGTTACCGCCGACTCGACCTGGATCTCGCTACCCTTATCCGCCGGTCCAGGCGCACATTCGTCCAGGAAACAATGAGAATCTCGGCTCGCGCCGAAACAAAGCCGAAATTCACCTCGGTTAACCCTGAGCGCGGCGCTCGATCGTGCTAGGAACGCGCCCTGTCCATCGCTTTCAACCCTTCCCTCTGTCTCTTACGATTGTGCGCCACGCTCCATTACGATAACGTCGAACGACAACAACGACAACGATGATAACAACCACGACGACGACGACGACGACGACAAAGACGAGGACGAGGACGAAAGTGGATAAGGAAAGAAAGGAGGAAGGAGGAGGACCACTTCGTCCGACTAGAACGCGCCCTTGTCCGCGCCGTCGAGAACGATTTCCTTTTAGCGCATACGCGACTCGCTGACAAGCGCTACAATACGTTCGAGACAATGTAGGTGGGAAGATTCGATGGAAAACTCGTCTAACCTCCGATAGGGTCGTTCGTCGCGGTGGTTCCTTTGGACGAGATCGATCGACGATCGTACGCCACCTAGTTGCCAAGAGACGCTCCTCGATAATAATTTGGTACTTTATCGTCTAGAAAGTGAAAGTGGAAGATACTTCTTGCCGATACTGTTTGTACCGGTTTCATCGAAGAATTCTCCTTGACTGTCACCAGCAAGCGAAATAAAAATAATTTGGTATTCGATCGTTTAGAAAAGGAAAAAGGAAGTTACTTCTTGCCGGTAATGTTTGACGCGGGAGTTACTTTATTCTGTGACGTATGAGAAGCTGCTTTTTATAGTATGCGAACCAAATACAGGCTTTTCTTGCGAGACAAAAGGTGAATCGCAATCCAGAAAATAATGTACGAACGTTACTGGCTTGCTTCAGATCGATAAGCGATTGTCATAACGGTAAATTATATGCTCTAACTGTCGTCGAGAGAACTGACGTCAGCCTTAATCGAACAAGTATGCGTATACTTGAAAGTACACGTACCGCGTGTAAATAAAGTTCGATGATATATTTGTCGTTAGATCACTAACAAATATGGTAACTCCTCGACTCGATCTTGTTCCACGAACGAAAGCGTCCGTTCGAGTCATATTTAATTTCTAGACGAACAGAAAAAGCTCGAAGAGTCGAATTAATTGGCAGAATGCTGATCATCGTGGCTGGCGTCTTTTCTCCTCGCTCCGTGCTTCATCGACCTCGATCCGTCACCTTCGATCGAGTCGTTTTTCTTCCGCGTCACACGCGGGGAGAATCGATTTGCGGACGAGATCTGAGCGAACGAGCGCCGGCGCATTTCCACGAGTTACGTCGTGCACCGAGCGAGGAAACACGTAATCTCGCGCGATGTCCGATCTTTCCTTCGGAAAATACATCGCGGACGACTTCTACGACGATCGATCTCGCACGTCGTCCCTTATAAAAGTAGGGAGATTCGCGTGTCATCTAGGACGAGTTTCTGTCGCGAATCGTCTCGTGATTTATTCGACGTTGAAGTCGAATCGGTTAAAAATACCGCTGAGAACGAGAAAGATCGAGGCAAGCTGGTGTACTGTGTGTGAGGTGTAAATATTATTATTATTATTTAGATTATTATTGCAATATTAATTATTTAAAATATTATTTGTAATATATTATTGATGATCGTATGGGATTATTGAGCAGGAGACAGTAGAATAATATATGAAAGACTTTATTACAACAGAAATAGCAACGACTAATACTGATTCAAATAAACGCATACAACGTCAAACGTCTGTTTACACTCACGGCTTGCGCTCAGCTTGCCTGTATTATCGCCGTCAAAAGATTGACTTGTTTTCCGTTTCCTAGCCACACCAGATTACAAAACAATACATACGTACGTACGTTTATATATACATATATACGCACAGTTTCTTTGTTTGCGGTTACAGCGAAAATCCAACACACATATTGACAAAAGTCACATGCAATCTAGATGCGTGCCTTTAAAATGGCACGCCAAGGGTTTAGACGTGCTAAAGCTAGAACGTCTACGCTCTACACTGGGGAGGAAGAAGATGGCGAAAAGGGAGCGATCGAGACAAGAAAATTGTTCCTCGAGTCTCGATAAACCGACTGCTACACCACCGAGTCTTTCGATAGAATCGTTCGAAGCGTACCCTTAAAACCGCGGCGATGCGATTCGTTCCTTTCGCTTGGTCGCATCGCGTGAGATCATCCGGCTCTCGTGAGGCCATCATTAACGCGTCGCGTGTCTTCTTACACTTTGATATTCGTCTCTCCTTTCTTCCAGCGTCGAATAATTTTGCGTTGCACTCGCTGCCGTCGTTATGAACATTTCTTTAGAGTATGCGGCTGTAAGAGAATCGCGTCTTCCATCGTTTCGCGTACTCGTAATTAATCCTTGTGCTCTCAATGGAGCAGATCCCTTTAGATCTCTAGTAAATTCCGACTATCGTTCATTTCCAAGCACGAGAGTGAGAGAGTGACAGCCAACGGGCCATAGACGCGACCTCTCTTTACACGTTGTACCTTTAAGGCTAAAATGCCGTGACTGACTGTGGCTACAGGGTGGATGAGGGAGTGCTTGCGGTTAATTAATAGGAACGCGACCAAATCATACTAATAGTCGTATCGCGCAAGTAACGAGACTTCGGCAAACTCGATAAATCGCTTCTGTTAACTCCAACCAAACCGAAGAAATTAACCGTTGGTGTATTACAGAGCAAAGTCCACCACTCGAGTCATTTGCAACTCGCCTCGATATTTCGTCAATATTGTAAATATTTTCTCGGACTGTCGTGCTTCTCGCGGATATCTTATCAATCGTAGATAACGACGTGTTTGGTTAACAACGAGAAGGCTATTAGAAAAAATTTTTATGGTTAACGACTCTTGATTACGTAGAAAAACTCGGACGTTAACTGAATCGATCTTCGTTCGATATAATAAATAAATGTATCTATTATGGTTGTGGGGAGTAGCAGGAACAAATTAATCGGTTTTCAATGAAATCTTATGGGGAACCGTGCCTTGGAAACGACGTCAATCCTGGGAGGGATTACCTGGATCCGTTACCTGATAATCCGTTCCAGAATTGCGACCCTTAACCAAGATACCACTATACCGCATTATTGTTACTAACAAGACGGCTTTAGATCATGTTCGAATATTCGTAATATAATACGCGAAAGATAACAACGTCGTGAATTATAAAGAAAGATATTTATTCTATTTTTCTATCATTGAGATTATTACATATACCTGTATGATTTTATCCCATTCGTCATATATGTACTCTACTCATTATAATCGTATACCCTATTTATTGGGAAAATACGACAAATTTTTGACGTCTAATTTCGATTTTTTAATCATTTTTCCCTGTCTCGCTTCTATCGTACTTGTAACACTCTTATACAGTTTGATTTAATGATTCAAGCAGTGTTGGTCTATCCAAACTACTGATAAACAATTTCTTCGTCGATTCTTTTCAGTAGTGAAACAAGAAAAACGACGAAGAGAGTAAAAATCGTTATAAGAAAGTGTATCGTGTGCCGTAGTTCTCGAGTACACGGCAGTGTGGTTCGAATTATTATAGATCGCCATTTGATTGCTCGTCTCAAACAAGGGCAGTCACGTCTTCGTCGGCGTGTTGCTCTTGGGACGAAGGGTTCGACGAACGGAAGCTTTGGCCTCGGCTTTAACCATTTTGTTACCAGCGGCTTTTTTAAAATCTTCATCCTTTCGTATTGCTGTGCATTATTTCACTCGTAACAATTTCTTTTAAATTCGAACATCTCTATACTGCCACTTAAACGATTAAGTTCAATATCTTGTACTTATTGCGGTAGAATTAATTATTCGTACGGAGGCGAAACGAGCAAAGGTAGACGATAGACGAACCGTGGTGAAATAGAGCAATAAAGAGCATATTTTTATCATAATCCCTAGCGCCACAACTTTCCGAGATTTTCTATTCCAGTTATGTAGGTCATAACGACGACCAGTCTTGATCGAATCAATTATACACAGTTCGCAAAATCGTGACAGTAAAGATGCTTTTTATAAATAAAAATAAGATGGAAATGCTGACTCGAATCGACAAAGTTCAACGTTACCATTGGTTGCCAACCGATAATCGCGAAACGAAGACCGTACGATCGGAAAGTATTTTTACTTTCGCATTCGAAAACGTAGTATTGCCATTTTTTTCTTTGAAAGCAAATCGAGATATTTCGCGGACCATCGAGGTATCCTCCTTTCGACGTGATTCGTCGTAAAAACCGAGATGCCACGAGAAATACTGCTCAAACGTGCTCGAATCATCTTAATGCAAAACATCGATCGAATACCTTTCTCGTACCTATATCGCGCGAGTAAAACCTTCTTATCTTTCTCCTTTTACTCTTTCAGACTTCGCCACTAATTTGACCACGTTCCGTCGCTTTAAACGCGTTCGTTGATCTTACCTAGCGCTCTAGAACCAGCTGAAACGTTTCTGATATTTTTCATCGTCGTAGAAAGATAGTCTGTAGCATCTTGTTCGATGAATCACAGGATGAACCACCTAAAGCGTTACAATTTGTTATCTGCGGAACTATCGTAGATATCGACTTGATATTTCGACACGTTCAAAGGAATTGATACTTTAGGGAAGTTTCGGAATTAAATGAAAAATAGAATTCTTCGTTTTTTAAATGTAATAGTATATTACTTATTCGTTATTCGTTATAGTGTTCTTATTAAGCGTAACAATTTTCATCTGGAGTATTCTTTTTTAGTTAAAAGTTCATAGAGAAGAATAACTGTTTAACAGCAGTCTCGCATTGGATGGAAAATGATCGGAGTAAGAATTAGTTACGATTAAAATTTAATTCGCCCAATGTTCGAAATGCTGATTATGCGCTTCTAAGCACTCTTTTGTTGTGACACAAAACACAAACGATTCGGCTGTTACTTGATCTTTTACGTCTACTAGCGTCACGATTTCACGATAGTATCGATTTATATATTTTTAAATGAGTTTATTCCCTTCCAATTGAGAAACGCCTGGCTACGCTTCGCGAAATTACGTGCTCGTTTTTGGAATCCGAATTCTTGGTCTAATTGCAACGATTTCCACAATGCCCACCGATGTCACTGTGACGATTTAATGAAAATGAAGTGTTTCATCCACGTACTCGCGCGTATACCTAATTATCATATTTAGGTAATAGAAGGTAAATCCGTGTTACGTGCAAGATCCCTAAGGATTATTACAAATTTGTAAAGATTTTATTTCCGCCTATTGCGTTGAAACTCGACGAGGATGTACTATAAATCATTGGAATTCTCGCAGTTTTTCGAATGCTACACCGCGAGTTTCTCTGCTCCGTACCGTGCTGGTATCAGTGTCTGTCACAGAACCGAGCATATTAAATTGTATCTACGACTGGCACGCAGAAATTACGCGACACAGATGCGCGCGCATCTAATATCTCTAAAAGTGGATATCGTTCCGTGAAAATGTCCGCATCCAACCTGAAAATTAAGCGGAGTCCCTTCTTAGCTGGGAAGACAATGGTGCCTTTCTTACTGTCCTCGTTACTTCCTGGTTCGTTCAGACCTGTTTGCGAAATTTTTTTCTTCCCTCCCCTCATCTTTTCTCTTTGGGGGCATCGCTGCCTCTCGCATCAGCAGCCGCGAGCGCTTTGAACTTTTCCAATTTTCGCGCGACGCGAGGCCGGCAGGTACAAAGGAAACGAATTTTATTAGTACTTGACAATTAGATTAAGGATTTATGAAGCTCATTGCAGAGAGACGATATGAACGGCTACACAGTAAATAAGTTCAAATGACTTCGTTGCTCGTGCTCTCGTAATATGCCGTCCGTCTTTTATTTCGAACTTCCGTCTCCGGCAAACAAGAAACTTTACTTCGCGGAGGTATCCTTGGCTGATAAGGTGTGTTCGACGCGCCCGTTTTTATTGCTTTAGAACGAGCATCGCGCATATTCTTAGACGCACTATTTCGACACGTATTCTATCGGATATTGTGTTAAAACTTCTTTAATTATGAGGTACGATCAAAAGGAAACGAAGATCTTCAAAAGCGCCATGAAGGATTTGAATCGACTAGAAATTCATTTTTAGTTCGATTGTTATGACGAAAATCGCGACCAACGAATATAAATAAATAAAATCGGTGTAAAAATATCGAGACGAGCGAAACGACAGGATTCAGAGAACTCTCGATACCTTAAAAGAAATATTCCAAGGTGGTTTAGCGTCTGCCAACGTCCGTGAGTTACGAGGGATCTTTCAGACGACACCGAGCATCGAAATAATTAATTAACTTTCACGGTTAAAAAATGTGAGAAGCGTGTCGTCGTTATCGTCGTCGTAGCGTGCCACGGCATGGAAAAAGTCGTGTAGAAAGAAAGGCAGATATTTTTGTTAAATTTCAAAATATATTTTCATCGCGTGCTACTGACGTCTCGCCAAATTTACGATCGTATTTCATCGTCACGAGCGAACAAACGCCGCATCCAATGCAACGAGGTAACATAACGTTAGTTAGCGACACGGACGAATGATTTTACATAAAAAGCGATAGTAATTGATAATCGTCGATGTAAGGATCGTACGAAATTCGAGCGCAATCGATCTCGATCGAGGAGCATCGATTCGCAAGGAAAACCTCGGAAACGATCGGAGACACTTGTTGCTCGTCGCGACAGCATCGTACAGTAATAGGTCTCTCGCACAACGATTTTAGCCAATAAAAAATTACATTTACCTGAACACGATTTCTATATCGACTTTCATGGGTTCATCGTAAACGGTGAGACTTCGATTCTCAAATCCATTAAGAAAAAAAAAAAATTTGCAGCTTCTTCAGTTAGACGAAACGGATGTAATTTTTTTTTTT
>JAITYT010000305.1:1237669-1268246 GCA_025433975.1 Liostenogaster flavolineata
AATCCGACATCGACGATGCGAAGCGCGTACCGATCTCCACGAAACAAATTTAAATCGAACGAGCGCGAACTTTCGAAAGCTTTCTCGTCGCGTGCTTTTGTCACTCGCGCGGTTCTCCATACCCGCGCGACTAAATCATACGGTTGGCCGCGTAATACCTCCGAGCGCTTTAAAAATCGATGCGCACCAAACTCTACGTATGACTTTCCTCGTTACGGACTAAAAATGACGATGGTGTCATTTATCGTAAATCAAAAATTTCAATCGTCGTTCTCGCCAACGCGAACGCATCGATATTGTTATTATCCGCGACTCTATTAAATTCACCGCCTATTTCGTACGTCGCTATTAACGTTTCTCTTTTTTTACGCCCACCGAAAGTTTTCTTCGATCGACGGACAAGAACGAAGCTAAGAGTACGAAATAATCCGATCGGCTTATCTCGCGAGGGCTTCGAAATAATCAGGAAAATAAAAAAAATTGTTACACCTTCACTGACTCGTGACGAAGATTTTGGCCCAAACACGGAAATCACGAGCCAGACTCGCGGACAAGAAATCGAACACGGCAAAAATTGTTCCGATAATGAAACTGCTGATAGTAATGACCGACTTTGTTCCTTCAACTCAAACCGACTTCGGTTTGGTTTGTTTGCTGCGCTTGGGTCCGGATTTCGTCGAGCTAAATAGCACGGGAAGGGGTTAATTAAGATTACAACGGTGAAAGGGCCGCGCGAGATGATGATTTTCGCAATAAAAGAAGGAAGCAGGAAGGAGCGAGAGTATCGTAGCTCGATCGCGTTACTCGAGGGCGACAGGAGAAGCGACGAGACGAAATTTTTGACGATCCTTCGAATGCGATATTAGAGCGTAGCGATGGGAGATTCCTATAGCGTCGGCATTACTTTCCGTTACATTTTCTGGATAGTTCCGGTATCCAAAGCTCCCGCGCTACTTTCCACCGTAGAACTATAATGGCGTGCAAGATATTTCGAGCGCGTCGCTGATATCCAACATTTTTTAAATACGAAACTGCTTCACTTGGTATGCCGACGGTAGCTGAGATCGCTAGGCACGCGAGCAAAGCTAGCGCACATATGCCATAGAAAATATTGGAATGCTTCCGGACTCGCGTCCGTGATACTTCGCGCAAGCCAAAGGCGCCACCACGACTTTTCAACGAAATTCAGCCCTTCTCGAATATTTCGCGCTCTCGCGCGGCATCGTCGCCCCGGAATTAACGCTCGTCCACGTCCGAAGTCCCTACCGAGGTCCTGTCGCTTCCAGATCCAAACCTAAAATAAAAGTGTTTGCCTCTCTGGGCCAGGAAAACGCACGATCGACATCCGCCGAGGCGTCGAGACGCTTCGAATTAATAATTCGAAATACGAAGCAATTTCGTGACGCTTCAATGCGTTGATGATACATGCGTATTGGGAATATCCCCAGAGATGAGAAGGGAGGAGCTTGCGCGAACGGAGCAGCGGCTCGATAACGGAATCGCGCGAATATTTTCTATTTTAACCGGATTTTTTTCTTTTTTACTCCGACGGAGCTGACTTAAATTAGTCATTTAAAATTAGTAAATTAAATCCGAGTTCGATTAGGTTGTTCGGAAAGTAATTTCGTTTTTCCCCCAACAGTTTTTCATAAAGACAACGTAAAAAGAAGTATTTTCATAAAGAAAGAAATTACTTTCTAAACGACCGAATTTTCTATTATTTTATTTTATTTTTAAGTATAGGATCTTCGTTATCGTATAATTCGAACGAGAAGGAAAAATTTCGATAAGACACCAAAACGAAACCAATCGTTCGATGCGAGAGAAAGCTGCGCGCGAAGTTAAATGGAAAAAGCTCGTCGGTAGAGGCACGTAAATTTCAATTGAAACACAGTTTGGCTTACGTTACGATTAATGACTAAGAGAACATTATATGTAATTAATGTTTTTAATTAATCGCTCAAGCGATATCGAAGCGGCGGAAATATATAGAGTGGCGCGAGCGGATATTATTATCCGCGGATGGGTGGATGTTGATTAAATTTTAGCCGAATTAAAGCGAATTTACTCGGATTAGCCAAAAGTGACGAGCTCCTCGTCGTCAGGGCGCTTCGAAGAAGACTACTGTCTTTTGCCTTTCTCGGTCGAGATACGCGGACCAATTGAATGCCAAAGGGATACCAAGTTCCATTTTTCGTTTCTTTACCAGCCAACGCGCTGAAACGCGTAGGTGTTTTCCTTTCGAATAGTTGGTTACTTCCAGAGGGTCGGCGAATTGCGCCTTCCAAATAGGCAGATTAGTCGGTCTATAAAACAAACGATTACTTTTTGTATTTTCGTCGGTGGAGATACGTCGTGTTTCTTACAACACTCGGCTCTCAAAAAATTGTTCTTTCTTATTCAGTGAAACTCAGAACGTTACGCTTGGTTTAACCCTTTGCGGTCGGGAGATTTCGCTTCTGGGAGTAAATTTCTCGCAGTTGAAACTGATTTGTTGTGTTTGATATTACTTATAATACGTAAAAATACAAAATTTGTAATTTCTGTAATTTTCTAAAGTATGATATTTTGCAAAACAATCACCGATATGATGTCTTGGCTTGCGTGTACAAGCGTAACGGTACTTCCACGGCGACTCGCGTGATTCGTACGCGTGTGCGTGTTATTTGGCCGTGTCTCTTCGATGAAATAAAGATTTTCTCTTCTCTCTCCCCCTGCCCTTTCACGCTCTCGCTTGCCCTCTCCCATGCTCGAAACACAGTGGATTAATCGCACGACGTCGAAGACCTCGATATTCTGCTCGATGCACCTGCTGCTGCTTCTACCTCTCTGATTTCCACGCTTGAACGAAATCAAATTAATCGTCGTTCGGCGTATCGGCGGTCGTTTACGATGTTACGAAACCGTCGAGTTTTACCCTCCTTTCCTGCCTCCTTCCTGCCTCCTTCGTCGGCGAAGGACGTCGATTTATCTTACCTTATTTTCGCGTTACAGGGGAAGAGCAAGGTGCCAACACGTCGAAGTTTCGTGCGAGATATTTCGTGCCTCGCGATCGCGGTTTTCGATCTAATCGCGTCGCTGCGTTCCAGTCGTCGATCATTATTAAATTTCAACCGTTTTACGTACGCTCGCGTAGGAACGCACGTGCGAAATTCCCTCTTATTCGATATCGTGAGAAATACCATCGCGATTCTCTCGTTCAAGTGTACCTTCCGCCATATATTTGCCGACTTGCGAGATTTTATCGAATAAAACGGAGAAAAGGAATCCATTGTAAAATCTTGTTGCGCATTGCCGCGGCAAACGAAGTTCGTACACTCGAGAGGATAGCTCCAGAAAATTCTTATCTTTCTTCTTTTTAGAAATGTTATCGTTGATCTTAAGTTCATCAGATCTTTGTTACGAAATAAAGTGGGAAGATTAAAAGTCGCGACGAATTTCTCTTAAACTTTCTGTTTTGAGAGAGAAGAAATTGAAGAAATGTTCGTGTACGAATCGTTATTGCGTTATTGTTAAAGAAACTGTGTCGATCGTACGATTTATAACGTATGAAACATACGTAAGTAAAAAGAATGACTAGTTGGTCAGAACGATTCGATCGCCAATCACGGCGATGACGTACTTCGAGAATCAATCCGATGGAGACTTCAACGTCCGTAGTGATTCCTTTGAATCATCGTCGTGTTCTCGAGGAAATTTACGTTATTCGTTGTAAAGCGAACAACTGCCTAGTAATTATCTTAAAAAATTGCCGAGTTAAATGCGCGCAATCCTATTTAACTTTTAACCGTGCCGCGGCTACGTCGAGAAATTCGCGTTTTATATAATGTCCGGAAATACAGGGCGCTTATGATTTTAATTACTACAAGGCCGCGTCCCAGTGTGACCGTTTTCTACCTCCATTAAGGACGTCGTCCTTGCGCTTACAATTTCTTACCTACTTTGACGAGGATTTTCGCGACGATTTTCATTTAATTTATCTGACACGACGTGAATTATTTGACGGACACGTGGAATCACGAAACCACAGAAGCGCTCAAAAGCGAAACATTCCTAACGACGTTGCACGATGGAGGATCGACCAAGGCCGAATTCCTCAAGAACGAAGCGCGTAAACGACTTCTCGTCTACGCGAAATTCGTTTAAAAAATAAAAGCAGCGATCATTCGACGAGCATGGCAACCGAAATGTTTCTTGACGCTTTCGCGTTTCAACGCGACGTTTCAGACGCCTACGTGCGCGCTTCCACGGCCGCAACGATGACGTGGGCCAAGAGGGTGAAAGTTCATCGTGAAAAAAAAAAGTTTAGGAAGCCCGCGAGAGGGAGAATTAAGGAGAGAAAGAATGGATGAAGAAGAGGGAAGAACGAAGACGACGAGGATCGTGGGTCAGGTTGAGACGAAAAGGAATCGCGGATGCGTGAAAAAGGTTTTTGGTCTCGACGCGGCAGCCCTCGGCTGGGCCCTTTTCTCTTTTTTTTCTCCTTTCGTCTTCTCTCGTCTTCTCTCGCGTTTTCTATGCGAACACGTGTGCACCTGGTACGTCGGTCGAAGCATCGATGCAAGGCGGCAAACGGAGTTTAAAATATCCGTCTGCTTTTCTATGAAATCGTCCCTCTTCCGACCTACGTTCGGTGGAAATCGTTCTATTTTTCAATTGCTATTCTTTTAGAATAGCTATTTTAACAGAACAACTGTCGGTGTTTACTCACCTAAATTTGTTCGTTATTGTCGTTGTGGTTTATTTCGTTTTATGCATATGTTCGCACGCGTTGAATTATTTCGCGAATTTACATAAGTTTTTTCTAAATTAATTCTTCAAAAATACTGCCGGCCACGTTTGACGGCCATTAAAGTGTTAAGCAGCGATAAAGGAGACGACGCGTGAAACGAAGGATCGAATTTGTTTCTTAACGTTTGGCATTTAAACGAAGGGTCGCTGGATGTATTTTTAAAGACGATCGAGAGCTGCGGGTCGGTGGCGTGTTAACCGGGAAGAAAATTTTCACGTTACGACGATATCGTCGTGGAAGATATGCCTCCTACCTACGTAAGAAGGGAAATATCGAAGTTGGCTGAACGCAGGAGGTGGTCTAAAGACTCGATAAAAAGCAAGATTGGTCGCAGATACGGTGCAATATAGAGCGCAGGTCACGAGATCGGTAATACGAAAGTGACGTGATCGAAGCCCTGAGAGACGACGGCTCGGTTTCGAAGATACTCCCTTCGTGATAGAGACGAATGAAAAAATCCGTCGCGTAACGAACGACCACGCGTATCCTTCAATTTCACAGAGAACCTTCAAGCTGTACTAATATCGTTACTCATCGAGATTTTCGCTCGTCGGTGGATAGTCCGTCGAATAGGATTTTTCTCTTTACCGTCGCGTCCCGCAGGGAAGCACGTACGTAGCCTCGCGCGCGCGTGTGTTAACCTCGTTTCTCTATATTGATATTTAATTTTTACGCTCTCCGACAATCCGCTCTCCTAATAATCTTTGATTACGTACACTACCTTCGCAGCTAATTTTCCACGTACACGCGCGCGTACGTGTCAATCCGCTATATTGACGTTCGAAATTGAACGATCATCCGAATGCGATTGTAAGGAACATTCAATTTTTTTTATCGTCCTGAAGATCGACCACGGCATTGATTATCGTAGGAAGAATTTCACACCGCGCGACGATCGTCGATCGATTTTACGCGATATCGACTCAAGCGTGATCCGCGTTCAGGAATAATTATCCTTTATTTTCTGTTTCAGTTTCACGCGGATTCGGCTGTCACGCGCCAGGAGGGCGAACCTTCTTCGAAGTCGATGCCTCGAGAGAGGAAGAGAGAGCCTCGCTCAATGTCGAGAGATTTTCGATGAAAGTAAGTGAACAGAAATGATCGAAATTCGTTAAGTTCGACAAAAGCCTACGAATAGATCGTCTTTGATAGTCAGGAGTGCATTCGGAATGAGACTGGTAAGCGCGTTAGCTAGTGATCTTCTCTGGGCATTACCACGCGTTTGTCGCACGGGAGAAGCGAATTTCGTCGAAGAGCCGCACGTATCCTCGTACGGGGACGAATAAACGAGAACGTTTCGGGACATTCAGCGAGCAATTTACGACGGAGAACGACGAGCACGGCGAAGAATGATAAATAAGTAAAAGAGTATTAAAGGCGTCACAAGAACGTCAAAGTTACTCGAGCGACGGCACGCTCGACTTTAAAGAAATAAAAGAGAAGCGTCGTACGACTGTATCTACTACTACGTCGTCGTCGGTACGCATAGACCGTCCGTCGTTTTTACGACGCGCCACGGCAAAGAAAAACGATAAACCGCCAGGCTAGAAATGAAAGGCGAACGAGCCAAAGAGGGAAGCTTTTTTTTCCGAGGGCTTCCTTTTTTCCGCAAAGGAGGTCGCGCAAGGCCGGCCTTGGAAGCAAGCGAGTGCCATTCGAATCGAAGGTAGACCGAGAGAAGCTAGTCTCGAGCGTAATTACCCGTCTTACGTACCGTGATAATGCACGTGGCCCCGGATATCCCTTCGTTCTCGTGTAAAACCCTAAATTATCGAGGTAAGGCGTCGCGATGTGGCGGTATACCGCGTTACGTTCTCGTTCGTGGCTCGTTTCGTAGCCAGTGCCGGTAGTGTACCGCCTACCTGCTAGAAGTCGCCAACGTCCGCGAGAGATAGTAATATTATTAGGTTGGGGCGTGTAAAATGTCGGATTTGTACATATATTAAGTCTACCGGAAAGTTCCGACAAATAATTTCGTCTCGAGTTTCAAATTGACTTTCGAACGTTGCATTTCTACGTATGTATATAATACTTAGTAAGGATGGAAATTATATTGTCCAGTAAATGTTAATAAATCTATCGATAATATATCGGTTTATTTTAATTCAAAAGAGACAAAACTTTCCGGTAGACCTAATATATTATATTCGCTTAACATTCACTTAAAAATCTGACGTTTCATGCGCACCAACCTAATATTGAGTTGGCAAGTAAGCGATCGCGGATTCAGCAAATAGCCTTTGCCGTACTTCGACCAGTTTGACACGCGATAACAACAATTTATTACCAAACGTGGATGTCACGAGTCAGACTCGTGAAATGAAAAACGTCGAGTGAACTCGACCTGACTCGTCTTTTTCTATTTTTATTTATTTTTTCATTTTTTTTAATATCATTTTGAGATACATCGTGGTACATTTGAGGACTTGGCATCGAACGATTTTTGTCATTCGTCACTTCGATCCAAACCTTCCGCGCGTTATAATTGTCTGCTCGAAATCAATTATTAACACGATATTAAAAACCAATGAAAGATCGCGCGACGCTTAAAGACTCGCTTCGCACCTCGCGTATTTCCGTCGCATTTCAAAGAGGAAAGAGGCAGAGAAAATAAAAGCGATAAATAGCGAAATTCGCGCCACATTCTCCTTTCGGTACATGTATTTATTCTAGGAAAAGAGAGACCTGCGAAAGAGGTGGCGCGAAATAAAAAATTGTTTTGTTTTCAGGCAAACTGTTTTTCAAGCGTGTCGCTTCTGGTTAACGCGGTGCAGTTTCCGAAACAGTAACGTCGGATTCGCTCGGAGGTACGCGGTGTACCTATAGAAAAATCAACGTGGTCACGTACGCGCACTCGTGCACGTACCTTTTCGCGTTGTACGCGCTTTCGTTCGCAGGTCGACGCGTGTTGAAACCTCGACATGACGACGACGACGACGACGACGACGACGACGACGAGCAATCAAAGGGACGTGCGTATAACGAACGAAGTAACGGTAGCGTTGCCAGTCGCACATCGATGGTAGAGAGGAAGAGGACGAAGGTAGCACGTGCACGCCTGGCGTTAGGTTTGTTTTCTCATGGCATCGATTATTACTTAGCGCTCGGTATCTACGTCGACTGGGCGCATACACGGCACGTATTCATCGCGCTGGCGTGATACCGACCGGACTCTATCGTTGTTTATCGTGACAACGAGATTGTCATCGCAGCCCTTTCTTCGTCGAGCGAATATCGTCGCGACAGTGGCTCGTTCTACTCTTTTCGACGTTAACGAGACTAACGCGAATCGCGTCGGTGGTCACTCCGACACGATACGTATTTCGAAAGTTTCGCGGTAGTTCTTAATATCGTAAGCGTTAGCGTGCGCGGCGAGCGTGAGCGCTGTAATCGTTTTATGAAGTTGTTCGGACCGTTTGAGGGACGTTTCGCAGTATTATCGAGCTCGAATACGCGTAGAAAAATATTAATGCGCTTCACGGAGCGGCATTCTTCCGTTCTGGTAATTTTTTAGTCTCGCGTCGAGCGAGATTACCGGGAGCACTCTTAAGCCATTTAAACGAAGTACAGTTTCTTACGAAAGAAATTTTTCATCGTGCAACCGGTACGCTATATTTTTCCGCTACCGTATAATTTTCTCGTTATTGACTTTACGAGTGGACTCGACGATTAATTTTTCTATGGTTACCTTCCATGGCGACATAATTCATAATTCGCTAACGTCGCCGTTGCTTCTCGATGCAGTGGAAGTTCCGATATTGGACGCGAGAAACGTACGTACGCCTTCGAAATATCAATTTTTCAATGGCTCTGACTTCAAATTATGATCTACGATGGCTTTCGTCTTCTCGTCGTCGCTCTTTAATCATTTTTCGTATCCTGTCTCTCGTCTACTTTCATCTCTCTCTCTCTCTCTATAAAACTACCCACGTTCTTTTCGCATTAATCTGTCCTAAGGCGGTTTAGCTTCCTGGCCACGAGCAGACGGACATATTCTCTCTTCGACCGTGATTGTTGATGACTGGTTATAAGTTCCGCGACCGTGGTAAGCCTACGACCTCATTCAAGGTTCCGTCGAAAGGTTTGAAAAATTACTCTATGACAATTTATTTCGATTAACGACGTCGATGATTCTTCCCCGTTGGCCGAAACGTTGATCAATTGCAAAATAAAATCGAAGTGCAATCAAAATTTAAGTTCGACGTTGCGATAGGTGCGATCACGCTTTCATTGACGCGCGATAGAGTCCAAACGTTTCTATCGCCTATCGATAATTTTAACTTTCATTTAACTACGCTATTGAACGTATAAATATAAAGGCGATTGATAAATTGATTTCGATCAAGCAATAGCCTGTTTCGTTGATGAGATGTCGTTATGTCGTTGATTCTCGTAAAAAGTTAATTCATTGAAAAATTATCCTAGAAATTGCACGTTTTCTTTTGATATTCGTGGTTCGGATTATTCGCAAGGATAATCGACGGCTTCGAATATTTGTACGACAGTTATAATTTCATTTTCTCTTCGCTTTCTCCTTTCTCCTTGCCTAGCGCCACGAATTAAATTCCATCTTTGTGTCTCGTAACAAAGCCGAGCTATATTCGTCGGTCTGCGAAGGAAGGAAGACGGTACAATAGCAAGCGAGAGAACACGACGAAAGAAAATCAGTAACCGTTGTAAAGACGTTCTTCGTCCGATCGTTGATGAGTAACGTGCGCGTTGAATCCTTTTGTTTTCGTCTGCTCCCTCTCTTTCTCTTCTCTCTCTCTCTCTCTCTCTCTCTCTCTCTCTCTCTCTCTCTCTTTTTGGAAATCTTATCTTACCACGCCGGAATCTCGACAGTTCTTCGTCATAATAATGGGACGAGATATCGTTGGAAAATATGGCGAGTTATTCATCCTAGTCTCGACGTTAGCCGTACTGCCGCGATGTAATTCGGATGGAAGTGAACAGTGAGGTACGAAATATTTATTTAATTTAAATCCCGACAGTATCAATAACGCCGTCCTCGTTGTCATTTTCCCCGTCATCATCCCCCTCCTTCTCCTCCTCCTTTTGGTCTTCTTAATTAAGATACATTGCAAATACCTAATTGTATATAAATTTGCAAAACGTCGACGCAAACTTTACACGAATCATCGGGTAGCGTAATATCCCACGCGGAAATATTTTTTGTAAATTTTATTCGACACCGGCCCAATTCAACCTTCTATTTCTTCCAATCGCATTTTTTAATTATGCTTTTATCCAGTACCGTATACCGTACATATAAAATATCGGAGAAATAAAATAACGCGATAAAAAAAGGGACAAAATTCTCATTTAGGTCGATTCCGTTAAACGAGGTATTTTTTAACTTGGTACGCTTTGTCGATCCACTGTTGGACGATCGATATCATGCTGCGAAATTAATGGCAATCCGACTGTATTCCGTAATGGATCACAGTTGATAACGACGGTCGCCTGTATAAGTATATATTTATTTATCTATTTATGTCAACATGCGAAACGTTCATCTTCTCATTGCGCGTAACGACGCTCGCTTAAAGAAGCCGACGCAACAATTTCTGAAAAGATGGCATTGAAAAGATTTCTCGAGTTTGCCTTCTTTCTTTGCCAGCAAGCCACTCGTTTCACCACGTGAATCGCGTATAACGACGTCTGATTGCATGTTTCTACGTGTACATGTTCGTGCGCACCGATACGTACCGTATTTTTCGTAAATGCACGTAAAAGAAGAACGCGATAGGACGAAGCACTATAGAAAAATGCGCCTCTTGGATATGCAGAAGGAAGAGTTATTTACATACGCGTCTTACGTATGCGGTTTATGACTAAAACGCGCGCGGCTACGATTAACTACTAACTACCGCGTGCGTACGCAAAAAAATACACGTATTTCCTCGTACATATTTGCAAGCAACGTCCATTCTGCTTACTACTAAAACTTTAAACGATAATTTACGGTGACGATACAAGGTGGATCGGTATGCAAACTCATTTTTGCATTTCGCACGCTATACCTGATCGTATCAATTTTACGCGATAAACGAACACAGACGGAATAAAGAGACTGTCTTCGAAAGATAATAGTCAAAAAGTTAAATTCTCTCTTTGCGCCTGTCAATTCGATCTTTGAATTTATTTTTTTTTTACCGATTATTAGACCAGTCAAATTTCGGTAAAATTTCGATTCGATCGTGTTTATAAATCCTTCTTACGTCGTGTCGAGAAAATAAGAGTACGTAATTTTGAGATGAAAATTGACAGGGACGATTTCGAGCTTACGCGAACGTCATAAAATAGGAGAAAGGGAAAATCGAACGAATTGCAGGCGAAACGGGAAAATTGATTCGAAAAAAATGATTCGACGCGATCGATGCATCTACAATGAGGACGTTGCGTAACGCAGAACAAGCGCAACGTAATCGATAAACGTATTGTAAAGTTACGACGCGTCCGTTCGGCGATGCGCTTGTATGCATATTTGCACGACCAATTGGAACGAAGGGGCCGCTTCCCTTCGCCTCCCTCGGTACATCTTGTTCGCGCAACGTGCGTGAGACGCGTATGAAAATCCATCGGTGTGTACGCCAGTGACGGACGCTGGTTTGTTTGGAGCGTGTCACTCGAAACGTTGAAAAGGTAACGCGTCGCGTCGTGCGGTAACGTCTATATCGCGAAAAGCCAACAGAGAGATCGAATCTTTCGGTGATTTCGTACCGTGAAATTGTACTTCGAAATGAAATTCTTATAAAAAAAAAAAAAAAACGATAAAAAGGATAAACGGCGCGGAACACGTTTCCATGCCGTTGTAACGCCTATCGGAAAATTGATCGATCGAATCGGAAAATTGGGATATTCGTTCTCGGGCAGGGTAAGACGCGCGTTTGCCGACGCGACCTGTGTGCGAGCGGCCCGTTCACCGACCGCGTTGAAAGATTTTGGGGTAACTAACGACGTAACGAAGTTTGGCTCGACTCCATACGTGCTCGTGCTAGTAGAAGAAGGCTATACGTGTGCGTTACGGTTACGTATGTACATAGACGAGCTCCATGGGAGAAGAAGCAAAGGCAAAAAAAAAAGGAGGGAAAAGGAAGGAGGGAAGGTTGGTTATACGAGCGCACAGTAACGCGTTTTTCCATCTCTTTGGGAGTCGTAAAATCCGCGGATCCATCTCAATTAGTTGGCATTATTACGGGCGGACAAGGCTCAGCCCACATTAGCCGGTAGGCGAGTAGGTGGATGGGTGTATGCCCACCAACCGGAAATGACGGCTCGGCTAAGTTAGTTTCCGTGCGCGCTTAGTGGGTGGACGAGGTTTGGTAAGCGTATCCGACTGTACGGTCGACAAGATAACGGTGAAATTTCGGGGAAAGGCAGTCGCATGGCGAATCTACGCTAATAATTGAACTTGAAATCGCTGCGCGGCGAAATACCGCCGTTCATCTATCCAACCGTCCTGGTTGTCGTGGGAGACATCGATCGAGCCACCAATAATTTCCTTGAAAGGTTATTAAGCTTCTTCGCCCCATCGTATAGCATCTAGCCAGTGTGATTAACCTCTTGACCTGCAACCACGAGGGAGGCTCGTGGTAAGGAATTTTGACCGTGAACGATATCCACGAGCCTGACTCGTGGTACTTCGTTCGGACTTTTTACTTTTCAGACTTCTTAAAATTATTAGTTGTGCCCGAACATAGTTCTTTATTCTTTCGCAAAGGTTAACCTTTGGATTCGTTCGAATCCTTCGCGGGGCACAATTTACCTATTCGCAATCTTTTTATACCATCGTTGCGAAATTACGATCGGGTATTTAACCACAATTATTAACTATAATTATTATATATTAGTATTTAATTATAAAGTTGCCGTGGTCTTCCAACGTTATAAATAAATAAACAAATAAATAAATAAAAATATAAATAAGTAACGTTTATAAGTAAGGTACTGGTCGAAACTCATAGCGGACGAAGATCCAACTTTCTCTCGACACGTTCGTACACTCTCGAAGTGTACGATTCTGCAATAGCGAAGTGGTTAGAATTCGACGATAATTTCGACGGAGAGCTACGCGAGCAACGCGATAAATCGTTGTCAATGTCTCATAGTTCGTCGATCATAGTCGTTATTGCAGGCGCTCGTACCAGTTAGCGCAAAACGATTCGCTGCTGTTACCACGCGTACCGTGTCTACGAACGACGTACGAATTGATTCGTACAACTTGGACCTTCGAGCACCTACGATCATTTATTTTATCACCGATTGCGGCACGATAGCGCTAAAACGTCAAAGCTGCGAAAAGAAAGGCAAACGGGAGTAAAGCGCGAAAACGAAAACTTCGATTGGCTCTAGAAAGAAAGAAAAAAGAAATAATATTGATTTCAGGCTGCTTCCTCTCGCATAAACGTCTTCGCACCCCTTCGTCGCCTGAAACAAACCTAAGCTTGATAAAACCAGAGAAACTAATAAAACTTATCCCATAAAATCTATCTCCACTTCCCTCAAAGGTTTATCTCTATTTCCTTCGGCCGTTTAATTGCAACGCGTTCGACGGTTCATTTTTCTAGCATTCCTCTCCAGACGCACACCTAATAAACAATCACGTTTCATCGTCACACAACGCGCGTACCCATAAACGGTCGTCCTTCCGCTCTTTCTTTATTTCTCCGTTTCTTACGTTCTCTCTAAAACCTACAATATCCCAAGGTTTTTGCTTTTCGATCGCGCTCTCTCGTAGTTCGACCGCTCGTCCCAATTAATTTGCGTGGCAGCGCGATTGTTCGAATTTAATTTGCTCGGTCGATCGTCGTCATCGTCGTTGTCATCGGATAACGTGGAAATCGCCACGACGCGACCGCTCGAACGGCATTGCGCGATGTTCGAATCGCGGTGCAGGTTCGTCGAGGTCCGTGCGTTCGACGGCCGACTCTTATTCGCGCGCACGTCGGTTTATCTATTTGCGCCCCATGATGGTCGCGTCGCACGCCTCGCCTCGTCCGCATCCCATGCGCGAACTGTATCAGCAGTAATTGGCGGAGTAATTGCACCCGGTCAAATCGCGGCCCGGTGCCCACGTAACACCCAGAACCTAAAACGATCGGTCGCGCCCTACCACGGCCGACTCCGGGGGCAAGCAGCCCTCGCCACGACGCGGTGGACGCCTCTCCGTGGCTCGATTTTACGCTGCCGCGCTTGAGAACGCGCCTCCGACAAATTTCAATCGGCGCTCGGTCGATTAACTCGTCGGTATCGCGTTGTTTTCCCTCCGATTTTCGTTTTCCCTCTTTCCTCGTCTACCCCCTCTCCTGGAGCTTCGTCCCTTTCCGTCGTTCGCTCACGCGTTCCTGGATCGATATGCTGGCGACGAATAAGTCCCACCAAAATTCTGTCGGCTCTTTCATTTTTCTAGACGACGATGCGGTTCGTAGAGCCGTCGAAGCTGTGGCGACAACGAGGTTTTATAATCGCCTCCATTCGTTCGTATAGGGTGACAAAATGGGGGAGAATCGGGGCAAAATATTGAAAAATATTCCATCGATGGCACATGGCATAAATCGAACGAAAAGATAACGACCGATTTGACCGATTTCGTTTGGAAGCACGATAATACGTACGCGGATTGGTGCTATAATCCATCGATGAAAAATCCCACGAACTTTGCATCGATTCGAGTGTACCGACGATCGAGAGATATTCTATTTCCTTCTTCTATGGTAATGTTTGTCGACGAAGTTCGCGCGCATTCCAAAAATTTCCCACTTTCCACCACGAGAAAGATTTGAAAGATTAAACGAGAGAACGTAACTTCGACCATTCGCCAGGTCGATTCTTCGAACGCGGTCTTTTCTGTAACTTCCTTAATATCGATTCTCGAATCAAGAAAAAAACTGTAAGCGTAATATGGCAACCGTTTAAAATAAATCGTCGTTCGATAGCCAATTGACCTCTGTACGCCTGAACGAAATCCGTTTTTCAAGCGTTTATTTCCCATCTATTATAAAAATTGCAAGTATTAGACTGACGGCTGATTGACAATCAAATGGCGACGCCGTATCTTTGTGCGAACCGTCTAGGTCGATCAAGGTCGCCAGTCACCGACAATTCGTTCGTTTACCGATTTAATGGCGGATCGCGCAGAAAGGAAAGATTTTTCTTTCGCGAACTACCGACCCTCGACGCAAACTCAACACTGCTGACGCATGCGTGCATCAAATCTACGACGTGTAAATCGCACTATGTCACTCGATTAGCCGGTCAATCGTTCGGGATCGATCGGGGCGTCAGGCGATGCAGGTGGAAGATAGAGGGAGGAGAAAGAGGAGGAAGGAAGCTATAATTTCAACGATCTCGCAATGGCGGCGTATTCATTTCGGACCGCGCGATTTTGTTTATCGCCACCACGGAAACAGTAACGTTAAAACAGCGAATCGTTCGTTCGTTCGTTCGTTCGTTCGATCGTTCAGCCACGCGAAACCCACCAGCAGCATCGTAAATCATCGTGCTTATGGGCTATACCTACTATCGGCACGCCGTTACTCTCGCGCCTGCGTGAATATGAATTATATTATCCGGTGGGATCGCCATTAGCGCCACCGCCTCCGCCACCTCCGCAGTTTGCACGGACCGAACACCGCCCGCGACATCATCGACGATATGGAAACTGACAAGCGTGGATCATTCGCGCTGCCTAGACTCGCCGTACCGAAACCTAAATCTTCCAACCTAACCCCGTATCCTGTATCTATCAGCTACGCCTGTACTTCTGTTCGCTCCGATTAACCCCCGGAGTAATTCGTGGCTGTTTCGTGTTCGGTAGCCACGGAATACGATTTGTTGTACGTCTGCGATGGCCGCGTCCACGAATGCCGGATTTTCTGCTTATTCTTTTTCCCCCTTTTTGGTTTCCTTTTTATCGGATGAAAGACTGATACGCGAACCTTTCCTGACGGTATTTCAAAAGATTTTTACGCTTACGCGGATAGATAATTTGGATGACGCGAATCGAATAACGACGCTGAAGATTTTGTGAAACTTTTCGAGTGAAATCGTACGAGTCTTTATCAATGTATTCCGACGTAAACGATTGTTATAATTAAGATCGGTTTAGGTACGAACTACACGAATACGTATTCGTATTTAATGGACATTTAAAGAGGACTCTAGAATTTTTTATTTCACACTTCGCGATAACGCTGCCGAATTTTCAGCGTTGTGGCAATTTTGAGTTTTATTCGTCTGCGAGTAAAACGATATCGAAGGTTTCAAAAGACAATATTAAAACAGCATCATGTTTCTATCCCTTCGGACACCTAAAAATTAATATGGCATTGTTACATAAATCCTACGATTTTATAAACGCACGATCTTTAAATGGATGCTACGGATAAATTATAAAAAATGTACGTGAAGTTGACGACTCTCCTGAGGCGAAAATTCGGAAAGAAATTTTTATATTACTTACGTACGAACTGTTGAAAGTCTTGATTAGTATCAATAAAACACAACGACGAATTAAGAAGAGGGTTTTCAACGAAAGTATAGTCCTCGCGCTATAACTTACTTAGCTCTAGATTGATGTACAAAAGCATTCATTAAATATTGTTCTTTAATTGTAAGTCGATTTGTATTCGTCGAACGTACTATAAAATATTTAGCTTATTTTTACATGTATCGTGGCAGCGGTACGAAATCGAGACACGTACTAATTTCATCCTACTGAACGACGATATTTCGAAAATGCAGAAGCTCCTCGCTTCCGTCGTCATGAAAAGTAATATGCGGAATTAAAGTTCCATTTGAGATACGAACGAATACCATCGACGCAATCGAATGACGTGGAGCTTCGAATCGCTCCGAGAATGCTTTGCCTCGTATCGTGGAATTTTAAGATTGATCGATGGTATTTTGTACGATTCGGCTGGAGAAATCTTAGCGATAAGTTAGTCGAGGCATGAATTCGCAAGGATCGATCCTCACATCGACGATGTAAGTCGCTGTCGCGGATAAGGCTGACTCAAGAGAGTTGTTCGCCCGTTGGATGGATAACGAGGTCACAGTGAAGTAAACGTTAAAAAGAATTTGATACGCGGCGCTAAAATATTTAAAAGAGAGATGTTTACTCTTTTCCGATGTGCGTTTCACGTAGGAATAATTTTTAAGGATAATAATTCAAGGACACTTTCGCGGAGCTTAATAAAGCGTAAATATTTAAATTCTTTAACGCTCGTATCGCGTAGATTGGAAAAAATTCCGAAGCAAAGAAGCTTCTCTAGAAAATATCTGTCGGATACTGTTTACTCGTTTTCGATGTACGCTTCACGTAGAAATAATTTGTAAGGACTATGATTTAAGGACACTTTCGCGGAGCTTAATAAAGCGTAAATATTTAAATTCCTTGACGTTCGTATCGCGTAGATTGGAAAAAAATACCGAAGCAAAGAAGCTTCTCCAGAAAGTATCTGTCGGATACCGTTTAAATTCCGTGACGTGTCTCGCTTTTTGATCGAAGTACCGCGATAAAATCACAGAACAGTTATATCAGCCGTAAAACTAAGAAAAATCGATAAACGTTAACTCGGTAACGTCTTTAATTGCTGAGAATAGGCAATAGGATAGAATCTGTCAAGAATAGGTCGAGTAAACAAACGTATATCATCGGAAATTTTCCATACCGTTTCAAATCATTCTTCTACGCGTATCTGTACGTGCATACTCCTATATACTTTTCTCTTTTCTTGTTTACTGGCTGAAGTAAGAAGCGAAGAAGCGTATTTACGTCGATACACGTTCTGGACGAGGAACCTCCTCGATTTCTTTCAGCTTTTACGAAATGTCTGTATCGCGAGTACGTATGACGACGTTTCGAAAATACGTTGGCATTTTGAAAGTATTTCTCTTACAGACAGTCGTAGTCGTCGTTACGCGGAACATCGAATGGAAGGTGATCATCGACTACGACGAACTTTTTCTTTCGCGCGCATTGTACGAAAATGCTTGGATGGATGTTTTCGCGATGCGACGCGCTCCATTGAAGTCTAGCTACGCGAAAAACCGCTTCTTTTTGTCTTTCCCTTCCATTATTGGGGTTCGTTCGGTTCGCCGATAACGAAAAGACGCGACAACGATGGAAAGGTAGAACAGTTTTCTCTACGAATGCGTCGAGATCCGCGAAACGACGATAATAGCTATATCGTGATAGTACGGTCGACGGAGACGCGAGTTACCACTGCATCGCAACTACGTACAGCTAGTCCCGTTTTACGGCGTTTGTCGAACGTGTTAACGACTTCTTTGAAGTACCGCCTTCTTTGTTTTTCATCGAAGCAATTCGACGAAAGAGACCTTACAATCGAAACGCTTGAAAATTGCCTCTTATCGCGATGACGATGTCTCCCTTTTTCGCGAAAGACCTCCGCTTCTTTATTTTCTTCTTTCTCCTCATTTCTCCTACTCGTAGAAGTTCCTATCGGCAAACTGTCAAGTTTTTTCGCTCGAGAACTCTCGGACGAAAGAAATCTCTCAAATTTCGCCTTCGGTAGAATTCGCTCGAATTGGCAATCGACGTAAATTAGCACTTTTTAAAAACGATGTTCTAACCGTTCTAGTATCTAGGAGCGTTTCTTACGTGCAATACCCACAAGTGTCGGAGAATCGATTAGTGGAGACGAGCTGTGACTGCGCCTTCGGATTTTTTCGATGCTTGTCTTTACTGCTTAGATTTATTGAAACTTAGGAAATCGTAATTTGGAAGCCATTGAATCGCTGAAGGACGTAAAAATAGGAGATAAACAAAATAATAAGGTAGACTAACATTAAAAATTAATAAACGACATATGTACCTGTTAAATCAGTAATAAAAACAATTAAATAATATTTCACGATCGTCGAATGTTATATTTCATTTATATTCGCAGAAACGTCGCGGTAATACTTAATTATAATTGAGTTATTATAACTGAATTGCTTATAAATAAATAAAAAAACAACGAAATCACGCCGCTCGGCATCGTCTGATGGAAAGAAATGACGGCGGTACGCGTAGATCGTCGTCGATTACGACTCTAGCTGCAAATAAAATCACGTTTACGATTAAACGACGACTGATCGTAATAAGAATAACGACGTCGACAACGATGCCCGCGGCATCCGCGACGTAATTCCGGGCGGCACGAGGCAAGACACGAAAATCCCTGCAACATTGAGTCGAATAACCTTGAAACGGTTCCATGTTGCAGAAGAGACAAAGCCGGACTGGTTCGTTCTCCGTGTCTAACGTGGACCCTTTCGCTCTTTGAGATCGTACGAGGCGCGTGCAAGCAGGAAACTCGACGGTACGACGGCGCTCGGCCGTCCGTACAGACCGGATGTCGGACAATTCGCGCTCGTACGTGGTGGTCGTAAAGTACGTAGGAGGCAATCGATGCTACTTCTCCGATTCCTTTGTGAAGGATCGACGAGGTCGGTCGCGGCACGATTACGAGCGCTGCTCGAGTTAATGCGACGCGATTCGACGCTGCTCGTGATTTTCAGAGGGGAAAAATTGCGTCCTCGCTCGATGAAAAGGACACCCTTGTTCGCGTTATTCACGGACGACCATAGGTCGTAGGATATTTTTTATTTCCTCTCCGTCAAAATCGGCCGTTTTACGGAAAATGGCGCTGTACGGTTCTTCTAGAGCGCACGAGAGACCGTATAACGTTTGTTATTCGTTCATTTCTACGCTGTTTTTGTTACCAGAGACGCGATAATCGTTGGAGATCGATCGGGATAACACGATCTAAGTGGATATTTGAAAATACTCTACGATCGGTTGACGCGACCAGATTTCTTCTTTTTCATCAGAGTAACGAAAATTATTTTAATATCGGATAAATTATAAATAAAATTATCCGACGTATCAGAATTGGTGGCGGTATCTGTGCAAATTGTAAAAATTGTAAAAAAGTCATTTCGTTTTTTCCCAACAGTTTTTGAGAAAAACAACACAAGAGACAAGGTTTTTTAATTTAAAAAAATCAAATGACTTTCGATTAACGATACATGATCGACGATCAGTATTGGCAAACTACCAGCGGGGGTACAGGTAGGCAAGGTGAAATCGTAAAAATGTGCGTTCGTAAGGACGACGCGACCATCGCGAAAGTGGTCGTGCCTCGAGTTAATCATCGACCGCGAAATTAAATGCGACGGAAGGTAAAGCCACTGTCGTGGACTACGCTTATCGGTATGCGCGCACGGAAGCATCAATTAATTAAAATGAATTATTGCGTATCAAAGTTCGAGCCGTATCGGGAATCGTAATTTATCGCAGCGCGACAGCGCGCGCGTCGCGGCGCGCTGTCGTTCGACCGGTTAAATTGCACTCTTATATTTTGATATCCAATAACGCGTTATTAATTATCGTATATGCGCGCGATATACGCGGCCCGTGTCTTCGTTATCTCGACGTATCGCAGGTCACGGGCATTCCATTCCGACGCGTAAATGAAATAGCACCGAAGGAACCTCGCCAGCGATGCATGGATTGTGCACATTGTACATAACGCGGTAAAACGTCCACCGGCGTTCCTTCGTATGATAAAAGAACATCTTTCCCTCCCCTCGAGCGACTAACGATAAACCTTTCGGTTGGATGGACGTTGGATTTAATCCTAACGTTGACTTGTGTGTACGAGCGCCGGATATATCCGGCATCCGCGATGCGAACCGCAGAGATGGAAGTCGACTATAGCCGGCGGCGTCGCGAGCTAATTTATCCGTAGCAGCTCCTCCTGTACGGTTTTTGGCACGGGGTTCCATTCACAGACGTTGGTGAAACGAACCATCTTATCGAAAGGCAAAAAAGAATAACTTGTCTCTTTCTTTTATGGGGCATTTATCAAATCGATCGGAACGGTTTAAAGGTAGGTTTAAAGGGAAGTATGTAAACGTTTTTTTTTTTTTGTTTTTCATGTAAAAAACTTTTGGGAAAGAACGAAATCACTTTCCGAACAATACAATACTTTTTTCTCGAAGATTCGATTCCTTCGACTTAGATCTACTTTGAAATTTGAAATAAGAGGCGAAATTCGCTGAAGATGTTCCTTCTCGGTTTCAAGATGAGCATCGTCGTTTATTTGATTGGAATCTGAATTTTTGCGGGACTTCGATCGGTACGTATTTCACACGCTCCACTTTCGAACGACAAAGCACGAGACTGTTCCTTTTCGTCGAATAAAAAGTATATTCGCGAAAAGGTGTAAAACGAGTCGAGTCCGGAGGCGAAGCGGATGGAGAATCGCCGCGACCGACGTCACGAGAGCAAAAACGATCGTTCAACTTGCCAGCCAGCAACGAAATTCACGCGCGTCTGGAATCGACCGTCCTCCTCGCTTTCGAAAGCTTGGCTTTAATTCGCGCTATCCTCGAAACTTTTTCGTAGCCTCGCGTAAACCTGCTCGAGCAAGTAACAATAATAATAACAACAATGGTAACAGCAACAGCAACAAGGAACCACTCCGATTATTGCTACGAACGATATACCTACAAACGAACGTTACAACGAGGGGAATATTTCGGCAAATTCGGCAAATTTCGGAATAAACAACAATGCGTTCTTCTTCGAGATAATAATTTCTTAACGAAACACGATGCAAAAAATAGATGAGACAGTTTTTCGTCCATTGAGCACTAATCGATAAAATCGTCGACGTTGAAGGCAATCCTACGCTCGATGCTTTCTTCTTGCTCCTTTTGCTCGTCGCCTTTCGAGTTACTAACGACCTCCGAGATTACTCGACGTACGATTACGTCTCGTTAAAACGATCGTTCAGTGGCGCCGTAGTTAAAGACGCACCTCTTGGCAGCGGCGCACGGCAGAGGTCTAAGGCACGACGGTAGTTAGAGCGCGATCATGCTTGGCCTAGCGGCGCAATAACGGTTAATAAAAGTAATCTCTTAACCTCTTAACCGGGGAATAAAATTTGGTGAAACTCGTTTCACACTAGGAACCGTATGATAAAAGAAATATAAGAAAATATATATTTATATATATGTAAAGGAAGTGGACTTTCTTTAGATTAGAATCGGTCGCGCTTCTCGTAGTCAGCCCGCCGTTTACCGGAAAGATCGGTAGAGGGCCGAGAAGATAAAAGACGGTGATACGAGAGGTGACGATCAGATTAAGAAGTAATAGCGAAATAGATAGATCCAAGTTAGATGGCCAAATATAGATAGAGATAGATAAGAGTGAACATTAATCGACGTTCCTTTTGTTCACAGAGCAACGAGATTGTGTTTGCTTTATCACTCCTAAGAAATAACTGTATTATATATATATATATTATTTTTTATATTGATTTTTTATTTTTAGGACAAATTTTACATTATTCAATATATAATTCAAATATTTTCGATATTCAAAGAATTGGTAGTCTTTCGGGCATGACGAAAAACGTCGTCATACCCGGTTAGAAGGTTAAGCAGACGACACGGAGTCGAGTACACGGCATCGCTACCGCCTTTAAGATAAAATTAGCGATGAGAAATCTCGACGAGAATCGCGTTTAATCGCGCTACGCCAGCCGGTTGCACGTTTTACGCGCCGACGACGGAGGAAAAATCGTCGTCGTCGTCGTCGTCGTCATCGTCGTCTTCGCGAGTCAATAGATTCTCGGTCCTTTCTCGGGCAGGACACGCGTCTTGGCATTAAGCTCGCGCCACGTTCGCCGTCATCCTGCTGCCCGATCGCCGCTGTCTTATGACACATAGCGACACCTCGAAGGCGCATTCTCAGCACTTTGTCTGGCGACCGACGTGTCACCCGCGCGCACCACCCCGCGACCTGTGCCCTACCATCTCACCGCTCTACCCCGCTTGAAAGCCAACTCGCGATACTCGGAATAGTTCGACCAAGAATTTACCGAGAACGCGCTGAATTCCACAATTTCTGGAAGATCTTGTCCGTCGGAGAACGAGCGACTATCCCGGAGAAACCGGGCTAAAAGGCACACGTCCAACGCGATCTAACGTCGATCTTGAACATATTAGGCTGGTGCGTACGAGATGTCCGATTTTTAAGTGAATATGCGAAACTGCATATCTTTTTTCAAAAGCTTTTTTTATTATTTATGTTTATTTAACCAAAATATGCTCCATTCGCTTCAGTACACTTTTCTTAACGAGATTTTAATGCATAGATGCTTGTCATAAAGATACGGTTGGATTCGTTTCCATCGATGCTTTTGGAGCATCATTTTTCACAGACGTTTTGGATCTTCCACGCGGTTCATTTTGTGCCGCGGGAATAATCACCAGACCGAAATATTTCAAACCAACGCTGCACTTTTCGATCGTTAACGCCTGGTTTATATCGCGTGCATCTTTTGCGACATTATTACCAACTTTATACTCGTATAAAAAAAATACACAAATATCGGTTGAATTCATATCCTTATGAAATTCAAAACAAATAACAAAATGCAACACTTTTGAAAAAAATCTTCTTTGTTGAAATATGACTCTGGCAATGGACAGTACGACTATAAACGAGGTTACACCAAAAATAAAAGCATAACGAAAGTAGGGAGACGAACGTCCACGCGTAAAGAAAACCGGACATTTCATATGCACCAGCCTAATACTTTTCAACGACGTCAACTGTGTCTTCGAAGATCGGATTCGAGTCTCGAGAAGGGTATCTCGAGACTAGCTTTTTGCTAGGCGCGTTTAGAGCCGTTATTTAGAATCGCGTGTTTTTCGAGGGAATTCATCGCACTCGTTGAATATGTCGTGTCTTTGAACGGTAAACGCGATTGATAGTCGTATCGATTTAAAGAAAGTCAATGTAATGCGATTCGAGCTATCGTAGGTTAAAGATGCAAATTTCGTTGATCGATTCAAGAGCGTCCTATCGAGAGTGCATCCTTTGTACTGCGTTTTTTCCCAGTTTACAAGTACCACTTATATTCGTAAAAGCGTCTCGTAATGCCAGAGGAAATTCCTCGTTTATTAACTCTCAATGTACTTTACGAACGATCGATATAACACTCGCTGAAGCGCACCGATGTCGACTACCTCCCGACTCCGGTCTACCGTCCTAAAACGATATTCCATTATTACGTCCAATATCGTAGCTAATTCTTGAGATTTGTTTGACTTGGAGTAAATGTGATTGTCTTTCCGCTGCATTTTCCCGATTATATTCGGACACGATTGGACCTTCTCCAAAAGATGAAACGACTACGAAAGGAAAGTATATTGTACGAAGATTTCAAGGAAATGAAACGTAACTAACGGTCGACGCACGGGCGCACGTCGAAACTGTAGTTGGCGTCCGTGAATGGACGACTGGCTGACTTTTAACCTTAAAAATATTTCCAATGCTCTAGCCATGCAGAATATTCCTTTAACGACATTATTATATGTATCAATACGAGAATTAAAACACCCTACCAATTGAAAACGTTCGAAATACTAGAAAAAAACGCCAAAAAGTCTCTTCCTTATCGCTATTGTAAAGTACGAATACCCCAGTAAGAAAATTAGGAACGTTAATAATAATTGCATCGATTTCGATTTCTTCTCGTTTTCTCTGTATTTTTAAAATCCATCCACGATTGCATAAACGTTTGGAAAAAAGACATTAGTTCCTCGTTCCCGCATATATCGGTTATTTGTTTAGCGCGTTAAATCTGCAGAGCAACGTTATAATTTCAATCTGTCAGCTTTCAGGGCGTACACTGCGAGATTTCATACGCGATGAAATTTGAATATTGTGAAAATCTAATGGCGGGTTCGTACAAAAGTACGAGATCGCGAGAGAAGCACGATTTTTCGGTGAGTTCAAAGGCGCGGTATGTATTATCCTCGCGAACGAAAAGTATAAAAGAAAATCGACGCTAACGTTCTTTCTCGAGCGTCAAGAGAAAACGTAATATCAAATTTCTTACGTTATCGTTGCGTATCACCGGATCGCGTTTTTCTCGAGGTAACAGGTGTTACGCATTTTCTACGATTTTTTACGAGGTAATATAAAAAGATTTACGGAAATTCGATAACAAAGCAAAGGAAGCGAGGAAGGAAAATTTAATTTGAGAAGTAAAGGGATTGAAGGACATTCGAGCGGTCCCGGATGGAATGGTGGATAGAAAGGACCGGAAATAGAGGACGATAAGCGCATTCTGTGATTTGACCAACGGGAATATAAAAGATTTATCGTGGATTACAATTCAATGGACTGGCCCTTCGACGTAGTACGTCGGACCAAGACGAATCACAAAGCGTCGATACTACCAGAGAAAGAACGACGGATTCGAACGTATCGGCTAATATATGGGTAGGGTAGGAGACTCGGAGATAGAAAAGTGTATTTATTTATCCGTTATTCTTCCCCGAGAGTGATTTTTCCTCTCTGACTACATCGAGGCGTCAACGGCTCGTGAATATTCTCGCTACACGGACGTTGCTTCTGCACGGTGACGTAAACAGCGCGTGTATTTATACCTTCTTCCCTTCTTCTTATCCTGTCGAGATCTATTCGTATATTCGCGTCTCTCTGTCTACAGTTATATTCCATCCTATACTATCCGGCTGCATTAACCCTTTCACGACTAAGGGAAACGTTTTTCCCCATTTTAAAATTGGTGATTGACGTATTTAATTATAGCCTTATCTGCATTATTTATGCGGAATGTCAAAATAGAACGTATGCCGAACGCAATTGCGTAAACAGGAACGTTTAGAGAAACAAAAGGATAGAAAATAGGACGCGTAATATAACATTATATGTAATATGTACAATGTCCATCTTTGCTTCACAACCAAAAGAAATTGCTTCACGGAATATCATAATATCATAATTTTTGATTATTTTAATTTTGTTATAATAAATCAATAAATAAAAGGCATTGCACAATAAGCCTAACTATAATTTGTGTTACCTGTATAGTCCATTAGGAAAAATATTTCCCACAAAATTCCAAAAAAAAACTACACATCGTTACGTATTTTTATATTTTACGTCCAAACAAACTAAAATAAACAGTTACACGCTAATATTTACTCTTAGCAACTTTATAGTCCTCTAAAGGTTAAAACGCGAAAGATATTTCGAGCGACGCTCCGCGAACAATTTCCTAGACCTACCTTATTATTTACCTATCGTTCTAACAATCGAAAGCTATACCAGACTGCCAACTATCCTTTAACGAAAATTTTTTAAACGAATATCGTCTCGATGATGCTTTTTAAGTGCTGATCTTCGAGCGGCAGTGCGTTCGCGTATGTACGCCATTGACTACTAGCCGCTAAGTACTTTCGACGACGACGACGCCACGGAGTCTAACGTCGGAGAAGTAGGTAGTGATTTCAGGCGCGTTTCTTCCGACGTGACGCGCGTTTACGTCTGCGAGCCCACGCGCGCAGACGGGTAAAAACGTCGCGCCGCCTCCAGACGGCTCGAAAATACGACACGGAGGCGGCGAAAATCTTGCCTTCGCGTAACCGGGACCACGGGAGGACGATTTATAGGAGAAGAATGAAGCACGCGCGACTACGCGTTTACCGAAGGAAGATAGATATTTATTCCCTTCCGAAACAAGGCGCGCCACGCGACGTCGTCGTGGTCGCGCGCTTTTCTCGTGTCACTCGGACTCGGAGCGACTTTCGAAGCTCCGATAAAACATATACATATATATATGTGTGTGTGTGTATGTATGTATGTATGTATGTATGCATATATATTTTTTTATGTATGTATATGTGTGAAAGAGAGAGCGCACGTACCGCGACGCTCAATGCACGAGACGCACGGGCAACGTCGGGACTAAATTGACGAATGCGTCTCTTTGTGGGCCGATCGGCCGTCGTCGAAACGGCCCGAGACGATATTTTTATGAGGCGAGAAGGTAACTTTTCCGTCGATCTCGTAGTAAAATTGTAATTTATTCTTTTCTCGCCTGTATTTTTTCGAAACTATCCACGCCAAGACCCAGTTCCCAACCGCGTGTAAATCCTCGCCTTCCATCTGGCGCGTTTCTTTTAGAATCAGCTTCGCCGAGGTTCCACGCGTTTTGTGAAATTACGGGAGAGTTTGTCATTCGACAGCATGCTTCTATCGTTGTAAGCTTCCCGTGGAGGGATGGCGCGTTTATATCGTGGATAAACGAGCATCCAGCTGGGATTATCGGGTTTATTTCTTGTATAAGCAAGAGGCTAACGTCAGGAAAGTAACTATTCGTTTGTAGTTTCAAAGACGATTTATTTACCGCTAACTTAACGGAATAGATTCGGTATATTTATAAGTCTGATTCTACGTCAAACTTTCGTGGGATGTTCCTTCGTATAAATATTGTATTTAATCGTACGATAACTACGTTTGTGGAAAAATATCGAATGATATTTTACGGGAGTTTGCTGGTAAAACTCGGCAAAAGGCGATACAAAATTAAATGGAAACAGAGTTATGTAGTTTCGAGATCGAAGCGGCGACACGCGTACGTACTTGTTATTTCAATCGAAACTATCTGCCGTGAAAAAGGTTTCTTCGATCAAACTTTTTTCGAGATGACTGGTACGGTGTTAGTGTCGCGTCAAAAACGGCCGAAAAATTGGAAAGTAGAAAACATATTTCGAGATGCGGTGACGCATCTACGAGTGATGTGGCAATAAACAACGCGTTAAACCGCGTGGTTTTATCGCTTTTCTCTTTATTACTAGAGACCGCACGAAGAGAGCTAACCACGAAATGCACTTTTCTACATGTCGTTTCGCCCGAATGAACACCGACGAATCGCACCACAAAAATTCTACAAATTCCCGTCGATTCTCTTTAACTCTCTGCGGATCATGGCAACATAACCGACGAGCTCATATCCGCGTTCGACGAAAACAACCGACAGAGCCCATCAAAAAATGCTTTAAATCAACAATTAAATATTTTATTAATGCTACGAAGAATCTCGGATGTCGGAATAGCATCTTGGAGTGCAATAAACCATGATAACGTCATTAAATTACGAGATTAAATAGACAGAAATTTGGCAATTTCAAACAACTATCGCGATATTAGCTTGGCTCCACGGAACGTTCGATTTCGAGCTGTCCCATCCGAAAGATTTAATCACGATGGCCGACGAGAAGGTCCAGAAGGTTGAACGAAGATGGCTGAACAGAGACAGACGGAGAAGAAGAACAAAGGAACGAAGAGAGAAAGGCAAGAAAAGGGAGTATTTGCGCGATGCAGTCTTTATGCGAGATTCTCGATCGTCCGTGAATTCGATATAAGTCGAGTTCGAGTGGATATAAAAACGCGTGTCGGCATTTGCAGAACGAGGGAAAATATGGTAGGACGATGCGGCACGTAGCGGCACGCGGCGAATTTCTCGTGGTCTACTCGAGAACACGGAGGAGACGAACAGCGGTTACGGGTCGATCGTACGACGTAATTTCGCTGGAGTGAACCAATCGCATAATACGGATATGAAGACGCGGGTGACGGTGATGACGGTGCTGCTAGCGACGGTGTTCGTACCATTGAGCGACATAGACGACGTCGATTCGAGGGGAGCTGAGAAAAACGGTTCGAGGGCAGTTGCCCGTGTTTCACTGCACGCATGGAATGACAGCAGGGGTGCTAAGGCTCGCACGGATCAACGACCTCGACTGCGGTTAAACTGTCGTCCGTACGTCATGGCACTCTCTTCCTCGGCTTGGCCGACTTCTCGTTGACTTCGACGAAATTCTTGTGAAACGATTTCCTCTCCAACAGGAACCGACTTACGCGCGGTATTGTTTGTCTACGGGTGCACTTCCTTCCTCGATGACTTTCCGAACGACTGAACGGTCGATCGATCGATTCTTGTCCTTACTTTTTACGCTTTCAGTCCCTGACCCGCGGATCTCACCTCCTAAATTATTCGTTTACAGAACATTGGTTGTATCGAGGATACATACGGATATCTTTCGAGATAAACCGTACTTGAGTTACACGGTTTTTTTACCAATTTTCATAAAGAAGACAAAATAATAAGTATTTATCATATATTTATTAATATGATTAGACTATCTGCAAAACTTTCTTGCTTCTTGCTCTTGATAAATGGAAATATACAGTATCCAGTGAAAACATAGATGAACTAAATCTGAGTTTCCACTTACACGGAACCAATTAATCGTGTAACTCGAGGGACACCTGTATTTCCCTTGATCAAGTAGAGCGTTGCCGTCCTTGCCGCATTTCGTTAGTGTCTAACGAAGGAAAGCCTTGCTCGGCTGTTATTATTCTTTTGTTTCAGTATGATGCGTGACACGTACTTCGTAATTCCTTTTCTGATTAAACATCTGTTACTAAGTCTGTTATTTGTGGTTGCGTTTTATTCATTCATTGGATAAATCCTCGACAGGTTATGATATATAATTGCTTTGATATTAGATACGAAATTTTGATAAAAACTTACGTTCTCCAGCCGACAACCGTAAGACTGGTTTAATCGACGATCCGATGCTTCCTGGAATGGAGGTAATTCGCATGTACCACGCGCAATAAATGCGGCATTACTTCCACTGCAATGGAGCTTAGCTTTTATACGAACGCGCTCGCGCGCGTACACGTATACACTTATACTTATTCAAAGCGTTAAGGAAGGTGGCAGCCACCGAAATAATCGTGACGGTGGAGCATTATGCGACCGTAAACGCTTCCGAGAGAGCCGAGAGAATCGTGCTAGATTCACCGCGCAGTATCGATCTTCCTACCGATGCGTTCGTTCTTCAACGATGCGGAATAGGTCCTGGCACAGGAAGGTCTTTGTCACTGCCATGCAGCTAACTCGAGGCTCAACGCATCAATGACCAAAAATGGGCGAGATGGGGCGCCGTCTCTCGGTCTCTGATTCTCTGATTCTCTGACAAAGGTACGGCGAATAAAATATCATTGTGCCATTGCTTTCTTCGACGTCTTTGTAGTATCTTTTTCGAAGTTCGATAGGCATCGAAATTGTCATTTTTCGCTCAAAATCGTAGCAACGCGTTGGTAATCGTACGTTTTCATTCGTCGATTGACTTCGAAGGTTCGATTGGTCCACTTAGTATACTTGTAAGTATATTTTATTTAAAAAAAAAAGAAGAAGAAAAACAGCGCGGAAAAGTCTCCGTCGATTTCTTTTCCTCGCTTCGATGGAAATATCGCGAGAATAAGAAATATCCTCGTCATCGTAACGAACACCCTTGCATTTATCTGTTTTATATTTTTCCCCGAACTTTCATTCTCGTCAACTTTTCTCGAATGTACCCGTGGGAAAACATTCGCGCGGCACCCTTTTTCGCGGATTTCCAAACATTTTAGCAGCATTCACGCCAAGTGGAAAAGTTCCGCCATACGTTTTATAGCCATCGCTGGAAATATTTATGCATATGTGAGCATATACGCGCGCACCTACCAACACGACAGCATCACCAACTAAATCGGCGATTCTATCCGTGTATACGCGTGGAACCATACGTCAACCGTGTGCGACCAATGGTGGGCCAATGTAACCTCGAAAAAAGGCCAAAGCGTTGTTGCACGGAAACGTCACTCCGCGAACGTAAATCTATGATAGTATGTGCGTGTGTTTCCCGGCACGTATCTGCGATACGTAGCAAGTTTGCGCACACCTAGCGTCACGTATTTTTCTATGATCGAACCTCCCTGCAAATGCAAATAATATTTTCGAAATTGTCACGTAAAACGTTAACCGTCGCGTTCGTATCTTGATTTTAACCGAAGCACGACACTTTTGTCTCTCTCTCTCTCTCTCTCTCTCT
>JAITYT010000305.1:1282149-1297179 GCA_025433975.1 Liostenogaster flavolineata
ATGTAATTTAAACTGTGAGGCTGCGATCTTTATAAGCAAGCAGAGAGAAAAGTTTTACGTAATAACGATAGAATAATCTCGGTGAACGTATACCTACCCTTCGCCTTTCTCTCTCCCTCTTTGGCCTCGCTCTGCTTCTTCGCCTACGCTCGTAAGAGTTTGACTGAGAAAGTTCGAGGTTCTCACTCTGCGAAGGATCATTTTTAAGAAGTTTTAAATTGAAAATTAAAAATAAAGGATCGGAAGTTGTTTCCGTGAGAAAAGAAAAGAAGACAAAAAAATGGAGAACTTTATAAACCTCGTTCCTCTTAGCCGCTATAAGATCCGCGTCTAGCTTGGCTCTCTTCTCTTCACGACCGATCTCGTCGCGATACTCGAGACGAAAAAATCGATCGAGTCTGAGAGTAATGTCGAGAATGGTAAGCGCGCCATTCGTCGAGTACGCCTGCCGATCGATGAACCGTTCTTCTATTCCATTATTCTACGGCTTAGTCTCTCTTCTATGCGCTCGTACGTAGCAGAAGTTTCTACATCCGTGTCGTGTCTATGTTTATGCGCGGATATAAATATGGGATATTCGGGAGGATGTCAATAGCATGAACGATGACTAATCGCGCGTGTCTACGTCGTTTGCAAGACGGATTAAACGTAAAATGAAAGCCGATAATACGACGGAAACAACGACGACCACGACGGCAAATATTACGCGTGCGTATTTTTCGTATCCGCGTTCTTACTGGTTAGACGCTATTGTTTCGAGATCTCCAGCTAGTTCTAAGAAGACGATTACGCGTAGACGACGAACAGCGACCCTCCGTGCGCTCTTGCACTTGTATTTTCTACCCTTCCGACGGATCACGGATAACAGCCCTTTCGAGGGCTCCACTCGTATTTCTCGAGAACGTGTACCGGTGCATTTTATCTTTGGGAAGACGACGAAAGCGACGATGACGATGACGATGACGATTCGCCTCTCTCCGTTCTCGTTTCTTCGTTTCTGACGAGCTTCGTTTGAAATTCGTGGCTCTTTTTTCTATTTTTAATAATAGATCGTCGAAGACTATTTGAAACGTTCGAGCGTAAGTTCTGGGATTAACGAATTATCGTCAATGAGAAAATTCGTAAGATTTTTCACGGATGTTCGTATTATCAATCTCGTATATCGGCGAAATTTCATTCGAACGAGAGTTTTACGATTTAACGATCTTCTTCGGCGATTCAGGCTCATCGATTAAGCAGATATCGATAGGATTTATTCAGTGAGCGAAGCCACTGCCGTGTTTTTCTTTTATTCGCGGCCTCGGCTATAGGTTCTCGATCCGTCGAATTCGATCTTGTGGTTAAAAATACGTTCGAAGGGAGAGCGGCTAGGCGCGTTACGAGCCAAAATAAACGACGGACGATCTAGAGCTCTGATTCATTTCGAAATGCTCGATCCACCAAAAGATAACGATCGCTCGAACGACGAGGCTTTTCGATCGCTTTTGTTACGTTTACGAAATGACGAGACGCGCGTACTCTTCTGTCTCTAAATAACATCTCTCTCGGACTAATGGATTTGGAATCGCAAAAAGACAGAGAGCGAGCGTTGCTCTTTCTCCTTTCTTTCCCATTTTCGTCGATCCCTTTTCATCGAGATAAACGCTAAAGAGGAGTTTATGGTATCGATGACGGTCGATTTTCTCTATTCTTCCTCGCATCGTATCGTCGTTTGTCATTAAAAATAAGATATCGAGACCTCGATCAAGCTGTAATCCATCGAGTAGCTTCCAACAATGTTTAGGCTTTTATCAGGTTGGTACGTATGAAATGTCGGATTTTAGAGTGATTATTTATATATATTGGATTGTCCGGAAAGTTCGTGCCGATTTTGAAGAAAAATTAATTATATTATAAATATATAATTATTTATTTTATATATATATATACATAATAAAATATATAATAAAAAATATAACATAAATAATAAATAATAAAGAAACCGAAAATCGGCACGAACTTTCCGAACAACCCAATATAAAAATTCGGCATTTTATATGCACCAACCTAATACATAAAGAGAATAAATACATATAATAAATAAAGAGAAGTCAGCCTAGGCATCCTTTCCAGCCGTTCTCTTTCGTAGAGTACCATCGTACTCGCTCTCGCTCTACGTCATTTATTATCTTTCTACATTTAACGTCATTTATATTCTTACATGCCCGCGTACGACGTCATCGCGGCGCGTTTGAATTATATTCAGGGATATTCCTGCCTCGAGTGACATCGCGTGTAATTATCTGAATCGTACCGATACACCATTGTCTTAGGATCCTATTAACGACGATGCGTATTACACGAAAATACGTTTTCTGCCGACGTCATCCCGCGATCCCGGCGGAACAAGACGCAAAGAGGAAGGAAGACTATCCACTTCGACGCGCGCGTAAACGACTTTTCAATCAAGTTTCCACGAGGCGCTCGAGTCCTTTCGGAAAAGCGAAAATTCGAAGTTCTTTCGAACGTCTCCTCATTGACGTGATAGGATAGGAAGACAAAGTCGACGCTTGGGTCAACAACTTCGTTTAACGATGTATTCTACTTTTAAATCGTTCGATTTTCGATAGAAAAGAATCGATTGACGTTGAGAAAGAACATAGCCAGATAAAAAAAAGCATCTTGCACGCGCATCGATCTGTCTTTGGTAAAATATGAAGGATACCAGAGGAATTTGGATCCTCCTGTACTGCATAATTATTCTCCTTCTATCAGTTTTGCTTATTTTCGCTAACACCAGGGTTCAGTTTTTGCCTTGAGTTACGAGTCAAAATTTGACGTACGAGGCCAGCCTCGGTGACGTCACAACCAGTTGGCATAGCGAGCCACCGCTCAGATTTGCGAGACTTGCGCGTACAATTGATGTATTTACCTCTGTCGTATGCCACTCGCCTTTGAGCGGAATATTGGCGACAAAAAAGGAAAGAACTACCGAAGAAGAAAATAAAGTTAAGCAAAAGTGAGGGGAAAGAAAGAATTAGTACGTATGTACCATACGCTAATTGGCTTTGTCAATATCTCTTTATTTCTTTAAATTATCTTTTATTAGGTTTTATTTTGTTTGCATGCACGTTATAATTATATTCTCCTTACGTCGAAAACATTTAATAAAAAAGATCGGGATATATTTCAATTAATTTCAATTGGGAACAATGATTTGGGATACGAGAATTTTGATTTACCAGCACGGTCGCGGAATGAATTAACCGTAACTCAAGGTACCACTGTAGAGGTGGATCTGCAATCCGTCCGTGTTTCGTGCGTCCATCCTCGAAAATGAAGGATTCATTTGCGCGAAGTTTACACGAACGCCCTGAAAAAATAACCGATACATCGGAAGCGACCATCAACATCACGCGTGACATCGATGTCCATCTCGCGGCTTTCGTTGAGACACGCGACAAGACATCTTAATGGATCCCGGCGAAGGAAGAAAAATAGTGACGCGGATCGTGTGGTTGGTGTTCGTGCGAGAATACAACGCGTATCGGTCGCGCAAATGGATTCGAGCGATTCTACGCTCGCAAATAAGGTCAGGATGACTTCCTGCCAGTGTTCTATTCTTGTACCGCGTGCTTCGTCAAAGTCGCGCAATAACGGAAAAGCCAGCTCCGCCAAACGCTTCTCGGAAGGAAGGTATTCCATTTGCACGCTTACGTATCGCACGATTCGCACGTGCGTACGTACGTACGTGTGCGCGTGACAAGTACCAAACGCGTTCGTCTACGATGAAGCGTACGAGTGTGTACGCGTGCACGTCTAAGCGTAGGATGAATAAGCGTTGGTGTCGGAAAAGAAATGGTCTTACGCAAAGCGAAATAATGGAAACGTATTCTTACTAAACGAAAATTACGTCGATCGACGCGCACGTGTCCAAGTCGAATCCAAGACGTAACTCTACGGAATCAGAGTTTTGACTTTCGGCGAGTTTCACGCGTCCGACGATAAGCAGAGTCTTCGTAGGAAGAGAAAGCAAATAAGAATCGATCGATGAGATGGAAACGTCCTTTGACAATTTTGCAGGATAGTCGAGTCAACTTCGCGTAAGACGATTAAAAGAAGACATTTTTTAAAGAGAAATTTAACAACAAACTCCGTATGCGTGATTCTTTCTTTGTGTCGTCCCTGAAAAATAGACAATCAAAGAAGGAATTTCTTTATTATTCGGACAATGATGGTCGCGTAAACCTGCTGCGAAACCAAATCGCTTTTTGTTTGCGATATCGTAATCGTCTTCTTGACGACGTCATGAGCATCGTCGAATCATATTATTTAGCTCTTAAACGTTCAGAACTTTATCGGATTAACCAAGGAAAGAGAACTTTTCTCGCAAAGTAGACTACGTTACGATGATTTTTCGAATGGAAAACAGATTGGACGTGAGATAATAAATTTCTCGAGAAGACAATTTCAACTTAAACGAAGACGTAGTAGACGAACACGCACGACGCGCGCGTGTACGCGCACCACTCACACGACGACCCGTAATTTCTATGATCGGAATAACATTTATATAAGGAGCGTAGAAAATAAAGAACGAACGAAGGAAAGCAGAAGCAGAAGAAGAAGAATACGAAGAGATAATAATCTCCGGCGGTGCTTTCGTATGATCGATGTGGTTTTAATGAAAACGAAACAACGTCGGCTTATCGCCGGAGGGGCTTTGATAGATAGCGCGCCTGTCCGAATAGAAAATTCCGTCCGATAAGGAACCTTACTGACTCTTTGGCAGGACAGAGCCTGCCTCCTTTGTGTGTCTCGAAGGACGCGATACGAACGAGACCGTATTCGTGCTACACGTGTTACTTACACGCGTTCCCGAGGACACGGCGGTCATCGGATTTTTTGCGTCTTTTCATCTTGCAACAAGATACATACAATGTTCCTTCCGGCACGGTAGACAGCACCTCAAAGAACCCTCCGTTCGATCTGCCTGCCTCTTCGGTTTCCAAAGTCTCCGTGGCACGTAATATAAGCACTTCGGCATCGTCCTTTGCATATCTAATGCCCTTGTTGCCTCGTTATTTACAAGTCAAATGGCATCGATCGATACCATCGAGAAGGACGAGAAGGAGCGTCGGTGGAAGGGGGCGGCAGAAAGACGATCGAGGAAAACCACGCGGTGGTAAAAGTCGCTGTGCCACTAGGATACGCTCAGACGGGAGAGATCCCGACTAGGAAGAGAAAAAGAGGCCGAGCTTGTGGGAGGGAAAGGAACAAATAAAGGAAAATCGCGTTTGCTTTGACTTTGAACGGTGATCCATGCGCGCGTGGATCCGGTAAAGGGAAAAATTATTCGCGCCGCTCGTGAAGGCCTAGGGTCTACCACTCCGATGCTTTCGGGCCTCGCCTACGAGCGGTAGCACGAATAAGGCTTCTAACCCCCGCGAAAACCGCACAATTCGTTGCATGTCCCGAAATTTCACGATATTCCTGTGTATATTCGGCCGTTGCCCTGTCCCTGTTTTTCTTCGTTCGTGTTCTGGTCGCGAGAATATCTCTGATGCTCTCATGATTCGTCGTAGGAATCAAAGTAGCCATTCTCCTCGATTGTTAAATGATTAAATGGATATAATCGCTGCTGAGGCGATACGTAAGTTTTTAATAATGTTGCCGATCATTGCGATAGTGTTCGAAGTTTGGCACTGCTGATTCCTAATTACGGAAGATCGCTGATTCCTTTCTTGGCCGTCGTCGATAAATTTGATCAGCCTGACTCTGCTTCTTTGATTTCCGTTGAGCATTTTCAGCATTGAAAAAGGCCAAGACGACGATAACTCGGTCAGCTCTTTCACAGATTTTTGGAATAAGTTCAAACGGTGGTGAGGCTAGGAGGCACAGTCAGGGAAGCAATCCCCGTGTGTACTCCGAATCCTTCCTGATTTCTCTTATCGCTCGTTTCCGTGAGAGATGCGGGATGAAGTATGTACTTTTATTGTCGGCAAAAAGAAGAATTTCATGCATAATCTCTAAATTTACGAGCATCGTAATAATAAAATAATTCAAATATTCACCATTCAGTCACAGATTCGACGGAAAAACGCGGTAGAATTTTACCGTCGCCAATAACGACGCTTACTTGCTATTTTTGTTATTCTAGTTTAGCTGCATCGACAACTCGCTAGCACATTCGTTGTCAATGATAAAACTTGGAAGTATCTTTTATCGAGTAAACGTAACGCGAATAAGTATCATCTTGGATGGTAGTTGTTCGAAGTAACGGATGAAAGGTCGTACATCGCGCCGGTGTTATCGTCATTTGAAAATGGTAACGATAACGACGAAACTCACGGTGTTCTCGCGGTAGTAACGTATTAGACGACGTAAGTAAGTTTCGAGGTACCTGGGGGAAATAACAACGCTTTCTAACGACACCGCGTCTTCCTTCTGTTAACAGAAAATTCTCGAGATGGAGTTGACAACGAGGCTGTTGCTGTGCTCGGCGTTGATGGCCACCGTGTGCTGGAGTCAAGACGTTCAAGATTGGATGCAATGTACGACGACGTGCAAGTGCAAGTGGGTGTCGGGGAAAAAGACGGCCGAGTGCATAAGACAAAACTTAACGCAAATACCGCGCAATTTATCCTCGGAGATTCAGAATCTCGACTTCACTGGAAATCGCATCACTTATTTGCCGCACGATGCATTTTGTAGCGTCAATCTCGTTAACTTGCACAGATTGGTGTTGCGCGAGTGCGGCATAGAAACTGTACATCCGGAAGCATTCAACGGTCTCAAGATAGTGATCGAGATCGATCTGTCCGCGAATAAGATCATGACGTTGTATCCGGGTACGTTCCAAGAGACTCAACGACTCAGGGTACTCTTGTTGAATCAAAACAAGGTGGAAGTACTGAAGGACGGTTTGTTTAACGATCTCATGTATCTGCAGAAAGTGATACTCTCCGAGAATCGATTGGAACTGATCGAGGAGAATACGTTTCGCAATCTACCGGATCTGCAATCCCTTACGCTTAGCGGGAATAATCTTAGTACGCTAAAACTGCGTAGTTTCGAGAGCTTGCCAAAATTATACAGCCTCGAGCTTCAGAACAATCCATGGAACTGCAATTGTGGTTTGAAGTTATTTCGCGATTGGACGATCGAGCGAAAATTATACACGAAGCCTACCATATGCCAACAGCCATCCAAGCTTGCGGGAAAAATGTGGGACGAGATCAGCAGTGACGAATTCGCTTGTCGACCGGAGATCTTTTCCATTGGCTCGACCGACCGTGTTCAAGTCAGGCAGGGTGACGTGAAGCTCTGGTGTAGAGCTTCGGGTGTACCGCAACCCGAGGTAAATTATTCCTTTCACTCATTCCAAACGTATCTGCAAGTATCTCGTAAGAAACTGTAATCGAGACAGTACAAGAAAATGAAATATTTCAAGTTTATTATTTTTAAAGCTTGACATTCTCGCGATTTCTTTTTAACTTTCACTGTCTAGTTTTATTATTTTAAATTATTCTACCGATGCTATATCGGTGCTTAGTTATCGAAAAGAAACTTATAACCGTGATTTTTAAAATGCTGTCGAATTATTAATATCGAATCAAATTTCGTCATACCGAGGAACGAGTATGCGAACTGAATTTTTAATTTCACATTCGTACCCGGCTACATCGAAAACCTTTTGAAAAATGTATAAAATGTGGAACAATTTAATACATAATATATTTCCCTTATTTTATATTCTATTTTAATTCGCACACACACAGACACACAGATGCATAGAGAATAGCGATACATTTTTTCGAGAGGAATCACGTATGCTAATTAGGAGAGATATTTCGTAAGTTAGTACGTCTCTGAGTGCAACGATACCGATTTTTACGAGTTCACTTTACGACCTCGCTACGTCGTAGCCCTTACTACTCGCGCGTCCAGCTTCCTTTTGTCAGTTCTATCGCACGAATGGTCATCGCATTTTTCGGTTTATGTACCATATTTTCACACGACCAGAAGGGAGATATTTATCTCGCGTACTCGGTAGCCTCTCTGGCAAGTCGAGAGGGAATACATTAGTTATCGTACAGTTACTACGCACATAAAGCGAATAAACGTGTACTTACCCAGAACGATCGGGCCGCATTAAACAACCTACGCGTTAATTATATTCCTAATAAAGAATAATTACTCCATCTGGAAGAAAGTATCGCTCTTAACACTTCACCGACCGATAGCCTACTAATGGGCTTTTGTCGCCGACGCGACGGCAAAACAGTTGGCATGATGATAAACAATCGGTATCATTATACGAATAGTCATTTGTTATTTAATATCAAGGTAAAACTAAACTAGTCGCGTTGCTCTGTAAACTCTCACATTTTGTCCAGCATTTGTATCTAAGCGTAAGAAAAGCACAGATACTCCCGCGCGACACTCTAAATCGAAACAAAGCCAGCGCCAGGGAGGATCTGTAGCCGAACGGCCGGTCGGACATACCAATGATGTTTAACCGATCGATGAAGTGTTAAGAGGAAAAAAAAAAAATTCGACGGTGTTACGATATCGTGCTGATGGCTCGCCTATTCTCGTTTCAGTTGTCCTGGGTATACCGTTCCAGGGTGTTGAATAATCTAACGAGACGACACAACGGCGATCGCGGATACATCTTGATATCCGATAACGACTGGCTGAATCTGACGATTCCGGATGCCGTGCCATCGGATAAGGGCGAATACGTGTGCCTGGCCAAGAGTCCGGGCGGTAACATGGAGAGAAACGTGACGCTCAGCGTGACCGGAGATGCGATAGGCCGTAGAGACAGCCTGATAGGGTTGCCGTTGGCCTTGGCGCTGGGTGTCGCCGCTCTGCTGCTGCTCGTGGTAGCGATGGCGCTCTGCGCTTGCTATTGCCGTCGACGCAGAACGCATCACAACGAAAAGAGTTTAGAGGCGGCCTCGTTGGAACACCACGGCCTCGGCGAACAGGAGAAATCCTTGATCACGACGATAAACTCGAACTCGGTGAAGACGGTTAGGAGGTACGAGACGCCCTCGGTAACGTCCCACGGCACCGAGATGACCGAACTCAATCGAACGCTGCTCGACAACGACTCGGTATTCGGTCAGTACACCACATACATAACTAAGCATTGCGTTGTCAGGTGTTAGTGTCGGACGATCGGTGTCTTACGCCGTCGTCGATGTATTTTTATCGCCATGAGAGTATGAAAAAAAATCGTAGAAGTCGAACGACCTGTCGATGTCACTCGTCAAAACATAATATTCTTTTTTAGTATAATGAACCGGACCAAACTGAGAGGAACAAAGAACAATAATAAAAGGAGCCTGAAACTGCTTGTGCTTATAACTCGTTGGAAACGTTGGCCAATGCTAGGCTTTTCTTGCGAATGCTTCTAGAATATCACTTTTTTTCATTGAAAAATGTAAAACTTTCGAAATATTGTTCGTTTTATTAAGTCTCAAAGTCGTATCTTAACGAAGACGATCGTAACGAAATTTTTATGGATACGTTTTAACGAGGATACTTGCAGTTTGATGTCGACGAAGTTTGCGAACAATTTTTCCCACGAGATAGATATATCAATTTAAAATAGCACGGATTTACTTTGAAACATCGCTCTCAAAATCTTCGGTATGCGGTTAGGAAGTACAAAGTTGACATTTTTTTTTAAGTAACCTATATTGATACGACTTGATTTTTTCAATGAGAAAAGCAATGGTTAATTGCAAGATATTGGTTCGTATCAGTTGGTCTCCCGCTTTTAAATTATTACTAGTTCCTATAAATTGTCAGGATTGACAACATTAACGCAACATCAAAGCAAGATGATATTTCACTTGATAAATGTAAACGTTAAACTCATTCGTGCTCTTAAATCGATGGAGCAGATTTTACAGAAAGATTTTAATCGAATCGTGATTATAAGATAAAATGTGATCTTACGTCCAACGGAAAAGATCGAATTTTAATCAGGATTTAATATATTTTCCTCTCGTAATGATTTATTCTTAAAATAAAACGTTGTGTCTTGTGTGTCGTGATAAAAGCGTACTTTTATCGAAAATGTCAAACGTTAATGCTACTCGTTAGTACGGATGAGTTTCGTGCGAGAGAAAAAACTTTTGAGCGATTAATTTTGCGTCATATATTGAAGAAATATTATCTCGTATTTGCGAATATAGAACTAGTATAATAACTAAGATCGACAGCGAGTTATAAATATCGACGAATATAATTGCTTCGTTAGACGAATAGAAAGCTGAATCTGCTATAAACTATCGATAGCAATGTTGTAAAATTATTATTGCACAAAACCGTATCGTATAAACGTATAAATGTCGTAGATAAATGTGTGCAGGTATGTCGGTAAGATTAAACGCGGCACGATCATAAATATAACGAATATAAAAGGGATCAAAATATTTGAACGATAATTATTTTTCTTATTAAGGCATACGAATCGATGGAAAAGGTTCTCTTACGTTCCCTATCGTATGAAACGAGAGAAGAATAAAAGACAATATAATATGAAATAGATATAAAATCGATCGAAAAATATAGGATATACGTATGGATCGTTTCATTCTGTCAGGCGCAAGTGATAAAATATTATTCGGTGTTGTTCGTTACTTGTTCCGTAAATAATTATGAAAATTTATCGTAGCATCTTGTATTTTGCATTTTGTCACGCGTAAGCGGTATATTTCATAAAAAGTTGTTATTTCCAACGGAAAGAAAGAACGTTACTTCAAGGAAACTAGAAGCATCATCCGTTAAAAAGTACGTCCTCGTTATTGGAGCGACGAGTAGGTAAAATGTTCGTGTTATACTTTTCGTCCTATTGGAAGGGAGTGCGTAGAAAAGATAGGCATAAAGAAATACGAAGAAGTAAATACACGAATCTAACGAGTTGAATATAAAAGAAGGTAAAGAATAGGGAATAAGAAGTCGCAGAATTACGGGAAGGAATAGCATAAATTCGAAGACCGCACGAGAAACGTAGGAAACTTCGTCGTCTTTCTCTCTTTCTTCTCCGGGGGAGAAAAAAAATATACGATCTTCATTGTTTACAGGGAGAAAATGCGTACGTGCACGGACGAGCCGCGACGTCACCAACGAACGTATTAACTCGATAAAAACGTCATAACACGACTCTCGGTACTCGCTTCCTCGCGACGACAAGCCGACGCTGCATCTTTCATCTCACTTATTTTAACATCCCTTTCTGTCGCGTCCCTTCCCACCCCCTCCTTTTTCTTTCTTTTATTCCGGTAGCGTCGTTAGAACTTTTCATTTTTAACGTTCGTCTTTTCGTTTTCCTTCTGTTTGGACAGCTGACGGTGGCGGCGGAGTCGGCGGCGGCGGCGGCAGCAGCAGCGGCGGCGGCGGCGGCGGCGGCGTCGGTATCGGAGGCGGTGTCGACGGAGCGATCATGGGCATCATCGGAAAGGACGAGATGGAGGACGGATTAACGGATCACAGACTCGACAATTCGAGCGGCGGAACGTTGACTCGCGGCGGTGGTGTCGGTATCGTTATCAATTATCGACAGTATCCGCCTGACCTGTTGGCCTTCTCCGGTGGTCGCGGAGCGTCTCCCACGAGTCAGGCGTCCACGGCGCCGGACAACACGCGTCTACCGAATCAGCAACACCAGCAGCAGCATCAGCAACAATACCAGCAACAACAACAACAACAGCAGCAACAGCAACAGCATTACGGCACGTTAAACTCGTCATCGGCGTCGTACGGCTCCCCGTCGGGACAGTATCACCTGGCAGCCTTCAAAACGTTACCCCACAATCGTAGCGTGACGCCTTACGGGGTGGCGAACGTGACGACGGCCCCGGTCTTGCCTCGGCACGGTTACGTCACCATACCAAGGCGTCCTCGTGCCCCCAGCTGGAGCAGCGGACCTCCCACGTCGCCGAATGATGCTCTCGAGCCGGTCTACGACAATCTTGGCTTGCGCACCACCGCGGATGGAAGCTCCGTCCTTTCTCTGAACAAGAGTCCCGACTCGATCGTGTCATCGATGAGAGGTAGACCGCTACCAGGTACACCGACGAACTCTCATTACGGCACGATATTGCAACGCAGCACGCCTAACATCGGCGGAGGCATCACCGGGATTGGGGGCGTGATCGAGGCCGCAGGCGGCTCCAGCGGCATCAGTCCGATCGATAGATCTGCCCCAGAAGGCGCGCCAGAATGGCCGGTCAAACTCCCCGACGAGAGCACGATCGATCTCGATCATCATCATCAGCAGCAGCAACACGCCAGCGGCGGCGGCGGCACGTTGGCCAGGAAGATACCGCCTAGGCCGCCACCGAAGCCGAAGAAGAAGTCGACGAACGGGCCGTTGTACGAGGACGAGGGCGAGGACGGCACGGAAGTATGATCCTTCGAGCGTGGAAGACGATGAGGACGCGAGCTCGTCGTCCTTCTGCTGCGAGATGGACGATCCATTGCCAATGCGATCGCGAAGACAGAAACCGGTAGTGCCTTTCGAGAAGATGCGCGATTATTCCTTGTACCGCGCGACGACGATGCGCCGACTCGATTGCTTTCGTCACCCTCGAGCAATGGCGTTGAATTGTCGACGATGACGACGATGACGCCAGCGGCAACCTCACGAATAAAGACGATGGAAGATGGACGTTGACGATCGCGCGCGCGCAACTTTCGAACCGAAGATCGAACGAGGAGGAGTATCCATGGATATTCGTGCACTCGTGAACTTTGACTTTCTGCTTTTTTTTTTTAATCGCGACCACGGGGAATCTTTTACTTCCTTCGATCTTGCCTTTATTTCTGCGTTTTTTGTTAGTTCGTCTCTCCTCTTCCCCGTTTTTCTAAATATTTTTCTCATTTTTATCATTAATTTATTTAGTGGGCTTCCTAAATAAAGGAGACTGCGTCGTTCTTTGCGCGCTGCTGCGATGCCCCCCTCTCTCTCTTTCTCCTTCTCTCTCTCTCTCTCTCTCTCTCTCTCTCGGGGATCGCGATCGTGTTTTCTCGTGTATCTTCGTGCAATAGATGAAAGCGCGAAGAATATACTTGGGATAGAGAAAGGGGGATGGAAGACTCTCTATTTTGTAGAATTGTAGGATTAATTTACCGAACGGAGACGATTGGCGAAAGAAATCCAGAGGCATTTTAATAGCATCTCGTATTGTTTGAAAAACGCACGAGCGGAGTAAAACGTTCCATCGCCCGGAAAGATTTCGTCGATTGTTCCGACGCTTCGTCGCTGTTCGGTAAATCGGTCTGTGTATTTGAACGAAAGTCTAACGCGTACGAACGATGGGCATTTATCTAGGCGGTGATGTTCTTTTTTCTTGACTCAACGCGTTCGCGCGAGCCGCGCCAAGAAGGAATGAAGAAGAAAGCTCTGTCGTTAAGGATGTCGCGCAGAAATCGCTTCTCTATTTTTATCACATCTTAAGTTTGGTGTAAGTTTCTCCAGGGGTGTCCATTACCGAGCATCGCGGTGATAGGTCATCTCTCTCCCTTGTATAACTTTTAACCGAGCTTTTGAAACTTTCGACTGCATTGCGCGACGTCGACGCGTATTATCGACTGCTACGAGTGGTTTGGCGATAGCTTTTACAATAACGTGTAAATCTTTTTTAGAATTAAGACGATGCCACGTAGGTGTCCTATTTAACGTGTAAATGCGAGTCTATTTGATAATCGAGAAACGTTAGAATTAACGTATCATCGATGATACGACCTGTAGAAAATCATAGCGTAAGAGTAAGACGCGCCCTTTGCAACCTATCTACGTGTCTGCCTTGCAAAGGCCAGTGATATGTGATTCTTTTGCGTGTAAGCGTATGTATATTAACAAGATTACGTTTTATTATGTATTTCGTCGTTACTCGAGGATGATGATTCGTATGCGTAATGAGGAATTAAGTTTGTAAGTAGTTGAACGTCAGAATCAAGTTATACCTTTCATCGTTCGTTCTAAAATTAGAGTTTTATGCGATCGAATGGAACATGAGTGAACGAGTACGTACGTATCGTGTTGTTCCGTAATGCGAAAAAGTAGAAGAATGCGTGTCCTTGGGTAAACTTCTCGAACGTTTCGCTAATCTTTTCGCTTTATATTCATAAAAGTTACGACGCCGCGTATACTTTTTGCTTACGCGACTTTCGAGTAACACGATACTTCATTTATAAGGAACTTAAAATAAATTCGTGTCTGAATTCTTTTAAAACTTCGATGAATAGAGAAATTAAAAACGCGATCTTCGAAACTGTATGATTTCAAGTTTGGAATGATACAGTTTTACATATCGCGTTAATAAATGATCGTATTATTCGAGAGTGGCGACCTATATCTCCAAATATATTTTTAACCTGCGAGAAACGAATTTTTTTCTCATTTTCAAGCTTAAATCGTGCGATAGAAATAACGTCGGTATCGGTATTATTAACTTTATTTGTTTCAAAAATATTAAATGCTCGACCGATCGATTGTGTCATTCGCTTCAATCTTTCATTTAAAAAAAGCGCACGGAATGCGCTCGAATCAATCGATGTGTCCCATTTTTTTCAATTCAGTGTAGTTAGCTTACTCGATGAAGAGCACTCGTTACCCGTAACGATGACCCATAAAACGAACGGGGAAGAGGGATCATCGGTTCTACTGCTTTGGACATGTAATATATGAATCAAGCGTTAGCCAGCGCATTAGTCAGCACCAAGAGAAACGTGTCGTGTACAACTGGAAAAAGGAGGAGAGTGAGAGAGAGAGAGAGAGAGAGAGAGAGAGAGAGAATAACACGGCTCGATTCATTTTACCGTAACGGATCACACATACGATGATTTGGCACCATTCGAGAAAGAATAGGTTCTTAGTTCTCGTTCCATGCGAGTATTCAAATATGCTAAACAACTTTTAATGCGGTGGCGTTTAAGTGATAAATCTGTTCGCCGTGTTAAAATTAATGACAATCGCGAACTTTATTAGCGAACTTAAAATACTTTGTCTCCTCTCCATTTTTTTTT
>JAITYT010000305.1:1297279-1312555 GCA_025433975.1 Liostenogaster flavolineata
AACGAATCGGATCTTCGTCTTTTTTATTTTATTTTCATTGTTTGTTTAGCATCAATTTCGAGATAGTCACGAAATATTTTGCATGACACGTTACGAATAAATATCGACCGCAAATATCAAGCATGATTTTCCGGCCGACGAATTTACCATAAAGCGTGGCATCAAATCGTTATAGTTTTGCGAAGCTTTTATTCAAAATTCGACGTTTCACGCTCGCGAATTTATCGACATTTTCTAAAAATTCGCCGTGGTACGACTCGAAGATAGGGATGTGAAAAATTTATCGAAAAATTTCCCATTTGCTAAAACAGAACTGCTGATTTATAGTTAATTCGCGTACTCGTTCATCGTGAAACTTCGAATAGGAATAACTCGTTATGAATAATTACATTCCATTACGACACTGCCGAGAAATATGTAAGAACCGGTAAAGAGATTAGATAAAAACGCTAAATTACCCGTGAGCCATTGCGATTACTCGCAACGGAAATTGATAGAAAATTAATCTTCGCTGTAACGTGACGTCACGTGCGATAAAGCAAACTACATTAGGCAGACAACTTCAATACGTTTAACGCTACGTTGCGTGAAAATTCATAATTTTTTTTTTTCTATAAATCTCGCAGTATTTACGATCGATATTTCGCGCTTTAAAATTTACCACGCTATTCGATTCTCACTTTAACGCGGAAGAACGATGCACCCTCCGAACGAACATCCTTTTATTATCGTTTCTTAGGAAGAAAAAAAAAGAAGACAAATATATCGTCTCGCGAATCAATAACAGATTTATTCGCGTTGAAAATCGTACTTACGAACAAAGCGTGCGCGTTAATTTTCTCCCGTTAAAACAATAAATGACTTCGTTATTTAGTCTGAACGCGACTACGCGAGAAAACCCAACGAATGCTGGTCGATCGTCGAGAAATCGGGGGAACAGCGCGTCGTCGATCTTACGAGCGGCACGTTAAAAGTTAAACAGTATTATTAGGAGAAACGTCGAAAGTCGAACGACGGCTGCGCGTGAAACGTAGCGACAACGAGCAGCCATCGTCGTCTACGGCGTCGTTGGGCTGTACGAGAAAACGCGTGTCGCTCCTCTCACTTGTACAGTCTATTTTATCGCGATCAGCGTAGATTAGTGAAAATCTCGTAATAATCGATGTTAAGGACTCGCGTTCAATACGTCGAGATACTATATGGTGCCAACTTGCCGTCGTAGACTTCTTACGTTTGCCTCTACTTTCTCTTATCGTCGAAATGAGGAAGGATTAGAGTCGACGGACGGACGGACGGACGGACAGCTACGAAATAACGAGGAAACGAGAAAAACGCTCCGTTTCTAAGTCGGTCTAAGCGTCGAACGAGAACGGAGCTTACGCGACCGGAAGTCGTAGGAGAGTATTTTAAGCGGCCTAGCAGAGTCGCGACTCGTTCGAACCGACCGGCGTTACCGACAGCGAATCAACGTACGAGCCGACGAGCGCGCGTCGCCCGTTGAAAGCGCGCGCCATTCGTACGTCGTACGTTTATACGTAAACGCGGCAAGCGAAGCGCGCATAGTGCGCACGGTTGGTAACGGAGTCGCGAGTATATTTTTGTAATTTTCTATTCTGGCGCGTTCCTCCTCGCGGCAACGCGACGACGTCGTCCTTCCTGTCAGTTTCTTCCTAGATCCTCGCCCCTCCTTCTTGCCAATGACGCGTGGCGGAGGATCGAACGACCCTGCATCTCGACGTCGTCGTCGTAGTCGTCGACCGTCCAGCATTCGCAACGGCACGATCAACGAACTATCCGCACCGATACACTCTTAGCCATCGTTCTATGTGCTTGGCTCTGTACGCGCCGATATGCACGACGAAGCGTTAAAATAATATATCAGCCATAGGTGACCACGCGAAACACGCGTTACGAATCGAGAGAGAGAGAGAGTCGCTTTTAATGCGCGCTCGCCGTACGACAAACGATCGGCGCTAATTTACCGTCTCCAGCTACGATAATCGAACGTTTTTTATATATAATAATAATAAATATGTATATATATATTTAATAAATATATATATATATGTATAAATAGGGAGAATATTGAAGGCGCGAACGGGAACGTTTCCCGTTTCTCCTTTCTCTTTTCTTCATCTGGTTCTCGGATCGAAAGGGAATAGCGCGTCGCGGCGCGTGGGCGCGATGACACCGCTGCCTTCCTCGTGCTTTTCCAATCCGCGTCGGAAAGCCGGTACGAAGGCGAAGAAAGAGAAACGCGCAAGGTGTATATAGGGTAACACGTAGGAAGAGAGAAGGAGACGAGCGGGTATACGCCGTGATGTTTCGATCTTGCCAGAACGTATCAACGATCCTTCCTTTCCAATATCCTGTTTCGTTTTCGCGTTATTGACTCCTCGTCTGACGGGAAGCGGTTCGCGAAATTGAGAGTTTCGAGAGCGAAGCGATTCTACTGGCGTTTTTTCGTGTGTTTTTTTTTGGTTTTTTCTTTTTTTTTTAAAGGAAGAGTCTAATCGAACTCGGCGATAAATTCGAGCGATAAATTATTTCTCGAATAATATCACACCGAACGACATTTACCGCGATAACTTGAATTTAATTTACTTGAATTTAAATCGATCTACGATCCATCGTCGCGTGATATCTCTTTCATTCTCTAGGATTGTTCTAGTTAACGTCATAGAATAATTGTCGCGAGACGAAAATACAGTACACGTGCAATTCCTCGTAAATCATTTAAGATTTAAAATTTCGTACTATTAAAATACGTCGTAGCCGTGTACGCACGATCTTTCGTACGACGTTTAAGAAAATATTTTTTTTAATCGTCGCTACTTCTCCGAGTGGAGTTAGCTGGACGATGGTCGGTTTGTACGGGTGCTTCATGATTAGACGTCATCGTACATAGCGGACACAATTATCGTGAGATACTGGGACTACGGTTACACTCGGTCGGGACTTTAACGAGACACTCTGACATCCTGGAATTGAAATGACATGACGTATCGTGCGAGCGCGCATCTAAAGACGAAGTGATGCGAAGACGCGAGTGAATGAGCGAGTGAATGAATAAAGAATACATGAAAGAGAGTGGGAGGAGCTTTTAATTACCGCTCGTAATTCATAAATACATCTTACGATCGTATGATCTCAGTTTTTGATATCGACAACGATTTATCCGCAAATTTCCCGACCCGATCGATCGATACCCTTGTAAAAATAGAGAAAATATCGAGTAACGCGTATTATATTCTTACGCTTGCCGTCATCGTCATTATCACTAACACCGTCAGTCATAACGTATTTAAATTCGCTTTGATTTTATTGGAGGGATACGCTAACAGCGTGGCTTTTCGATTAGAAATATGATAAGATATAAATATATTGCCGGTATCGCGCGAGAGCGAAAGTAAATAAAATACGAGATCTCATTTTCGTCATTGTAAATTTTAGCGCCGAATTCGATCGTAATAAAATTCTCGGAGAAATAAAAAGGCGTACTAATCATTCTCGTGTTCACGCACAAGCAACTTACAATTAGTCCTCTGTTCTATAAGGCGGGAGACCAATCGATAGACTTTAAAAGTTCTTCCACTTTTACGAACGAGTTATGGACGTCGTTTACCGTAGGACAAAATGAGGTTAACTGGATTTTAATCGTGATCGATAAATCGTAGCTTTCTAGCATTTTTATGCATCTCGTTCTCAAAATATTACATTTTCGTTGTAATTTCAAAGAAGCAGAAAATAAATTGTTAAATTGTAAATTCAACCGTATAAAAACTGCGTCATTATCGTCAAGATAAAGATAAATGTATTTTGTAAATAATGATCAATGTCATCGATTAATGTTGACTATTAGAACTAAATATTTGTATAATACGAAAGTGTAACAGTGGTGTTGCAACTTTTCTTACGATACGCTCGCAAGTCGACTCGTACGTCTCGTTAACTTCGTTTTATCCTATTAAGTAGCAAGTATCCAAGAGAGAATTTTATGTGCATAAGGTATATAAACGTTAATGTTTCGATTTATGGTCCAAAGAAATGCAAAGATATATAAACGAAAACTTGATCGAAATTTGGAAAATGTCGAATCGATCGATCTGGATTAGTACGTACGCGTGACGTACCGTTGTAAAAAATTGTTAGGAGTTCAATATCGATTTTTATTATGGGTTATGTCAAAATGGGTTGGTATTGATGCAAAGTTAATACTTGAAAAACTCGTTGGCAGTATCGTTTGTTGGACAGCATCTACATTTTTAAAATTGTTGTAGTAGCTTGGTACAAAGTATATGAACGGATGGCGTTTAATGCGAATCGAGCTAGTCCCACGTGCAAATCGTCATAAAGAAAACGTTTTAGAGTTCCAACGATTGTAATGATAAATTAGTCGCAACGTTGCATTAAAGTACGGTCTAATAAAATCGGTAAATCGCAACGTAATATGAGAACTGTCTTCAACGATATAAATAAATCACACATTACGTGCATAATAAATTGAAATTGCCGATCTTACCAACGCGAAGCGTTCGGATAAGATATTCGATTGTATCACGGAGCGTACAATATAAAGCACCGTCCAATAGACCGGTCCAACTCCCAGACGAACACTTTATATGTAAACGAGAATCGTAACTTAAGGGACAATAGATTTTTTAGCGCGACTAGGAAGTTTATTACATGCACGTCGAGATTCTGTCAAAATCACATTTTATACTTTTATCGAACAAAGATGACATTAAATGAAATCTGCACGTTTGTTTCGAAGAAGTTTATCTTCCAAGCAGCTTATTTTCATGCGACTGTGACGTGTTAGAAGCACGAGATTCTCATAAGTGCTCAATACGTAGTACGATTATGCGTTCCTAAATTCGGCTACTGTGTCTATCGTTATTTCGTATTTTATTTAGTGTTATATTTTGTATTATACAAACGCTCTCAATCGCGAATAAGGAATAATGTTCCTGAAATATAATTTCACTTATATCGTGAAAATGTGTGGTGGATAGAGTACGAGAGAAAGAAAAAAGAAAAATGCGACTTACTTATTAATCAAAAGGAATTGCATTTGCTTACGAAAATAGCCGAAAAATAGTAGACAGCTGCAAAGAGTTTTGACCGCAATGCGTATTCGCGTAAATCCTCTCTATGCGATCATTTCGATGCCCGATACTTGATGCAGCTGCCTAGAAATAGTTGAAATTTACAGTTTAGAAAACTCAGGTATTTGTCAGTTCTTCAAAATGGAAGAAACTCGTGGACGTAAAATATGAGAGTGCATCTCTTACATCATACGCTATTTTATTGCGGGTTGTCGTACGGTATTAGTTATTTGTGTGACACTAGTAGAATGTGTAGTTTTATGTAAGCATGTACTTGTAATTACAATTACGTAATTCGTGTCCTAATTGTCATTGAAACTGCCTAATTAATTCTATTGCCACGTTAATGAAGAGGCGCACGTGAGGCGAGTGCGAGAAACAGGACAAGCACAATTTTTAGATACGCGTAGCAATGTAATTGCAGTTTAGTATTTGTCAAGGATATTTGTGTTCCTGATAATAATCGATATAGCAATGCATCATATCGCTATAATGAACGCGTTTTGTCGATCAATCGTATCCAGCGAGTTTCTCTTACTCGGTCGATAGATACCGACTTGTGAAACGAGTCACAAAGAAATAAGTAACTTTTCATTAAGCATATTTTCGTATATATGGGTATAACGACTCATATGCAACGTGTACAGCATAAAAACGTTTTAATCCGTTTTTATCGAAGGAGTCATAACGATTATAAAGAATGTAAATGATTTATATGTGCGTGGTATCGCGCTGTAGATAAGAATATTATTAGAAAATGTAATATTCATATTTACTTTTACTAGAATTAGGATTGTTAACGATTGATATCGAGGCAAATTTCTGCGACGATTAATAACATATTTTTGTGTAGCATTTCCTCATTGAATATTATTATTATTATTATTATTATTATCATCATTTTAATTATTATTATTATTTGATATCGTTGTATCAACTTCATCTTCGTGATTACAATCGCTATTTATATAATTATTTATGCAAATCTTTATAATATTTTCTATGAGTTGTAGGTAACGTTATATGTTGTTTAGTGAATAATTTTTATCAGACATAATGCATACGTCGTAAGACCGTACTGGCGCTGTAAATATTATAAATATTTTATAAATAAAATACTTAGTGTGATTTTAATATTACGATCCTGTATTGAAGGCACCACTCTGTACACTCCACTATATGGGTTAGATTTTAATAAATATTTCCCAACCCTAATAAAGAGCTTCCTCTGATCATTTCATTTTCACACATTACTACGCACGATTTGTGCTGTGAATCAATTATAAATAAAGCAGACACAATTTTTTTAACCGAATATATTCTGTCATAAAACATTCTGTTATATTTCTGTGATAAAATACGATTCGATACGATACGAAAAAATAGTAAAAGTTTTATTTGTCTTTTTCATTTTATCACATATATAGAAACGAGAAAATCACTTGACTCGAATAAGCCTTGAAACTTTATCTTCTTTGGTGATCCTCTTCAGTTTCGATAAGGCACTATCGCCATATTGTGCTACTAACTCTTCAACAAATCTGTCTTTTAATTTTTTTAAGCATCTGAAATATGATAATTGTTATAATATGTACGTTAGAGGAATATCTGAAATTTACAATAACTTTATATGTAATTTAAAAAATAAATATCGTATCTCTTTAATTCGATGCGTCGTTATAGCGTGTTAGCATAACTTTCATGTATCTTCTGTTACCTTCTATAAACGTAATCTGTTCTGAATTTTCCAATATCTAGGCTGGGAGCATGAGGTCGATGAATAATAAAGGTATCCGGCAAAACTATATACCTGCGCAAGAAGTCGATTTACATCTAATTGCAATTCTATACAATTAAACAAGCACGCTTGTTATGTAGCATATAGCGTTTCTTTCATTGCCATAAATACATGCGTTGTTCAAATATCTAATAATTTTAATTCAATTGATTTTAAATTATCTTATTGTTTATAGCGGCAAGTTAATACGTTCTCTATGGAAGAAAGTCTAACAAGGCGCTTCTTATAAAATCGTCTTCTCTTACTTGTAACCCAGTGCCGTTAAATGAGTCACATAAGAAACTTTATTCCAACCAAATCCAATGAACCTCGTGTCATATTTAGGCGCGGATCTTGAAACTACGATGTAAGGTTCAAAATCAGGTTCCCACGAAACCTGCAACGACAAACCTTAGAACTGTCTTCCGTAATTTGTTCGTAGAAAGAATAAAGCTATAAGAGTACGTGCTTCGTAAGGTTCCGTAGCGTTTCGCCAATAACTGTAATTCGTTGCTGCGTGGCCTTGTGTCCAAACGTGATAACGAAAGGTATATATAATATTATGCTTGAGAAACTTCACAAGTTCTTCCTTACTGGCAGGAAATATAAATCTACAAGAAGGAATCCTGATCAGCAACGAATCCTTCGAACCGAAGCGACTCGTGCTATGGACAACTACCTGTAGCGCTCAGTTTCAAACGCTGGTATGATCAAAGCTACTTTGTCCGACTCGTCGATTTTTAATTTCATGATATGATTCATGATTTTGTCGTATGTGGAATATTGCGGTAAGAAGTCGACATCGAGTTGAAAAATAAATGGAGTCGTTATGTAGGACATGGCCACGTTTCGTAAGTAATTAATAGGATAAAATTCCTAAATATCGAGAAATTACAAGTGATGATTACAAAGTATCGTCCAACGAAGAGAAGACCGAAACTAGAGAATGATCGATTTGGTTGAATTTTTGTAGGATAGTAAAGAATAAAGAACAAAAAATTTAAAAAACCTACGCGGTCTAGTATAAAAATAGGATATCATCGATGATTACTCTGCGTTCGAATGTAAACATTTCGTATAGAAAATAATATATCATTTTTTTCGTAAAGGATATTTTGCGGAATTAAAGTCTATCATTCTCTAAAAACTCGAGGGATTTTCGATACAAGTAACATGCATAGAGGAGAATCGATGGAATGGAATCGTTGAACGACAAGGTAACGTACCCCATCTTTATATACAACATGATAAGCAATATTTTTTCTTCTGCGCAATTCAGACGATCCACGCAAATATTCGAAGAAATATTGAACTTCGGCATCCGTCAAATAAAGAGCGACGCTCATAGTTCCTGGCCAATGTTTCGATAACTCTTCCAAAAGAGGTAATCTTTCGACGCTGCATTGAGTGACTAGAGCAACATCCGCAGGGGTATATACGTTGTACTCATATTCAAGTAAAAAGGGATGCGTACGATATAGGATGAATGCGCCTTTGGTAAATTCTCGACAAGGAATTGATTGGTCAAGCTGAAAAGATCGTATGTACATGCAACATACGTAAAATTGACAATAACCCGTCGTCGCGACGAATATCAACTTACTATATTTACACTTAGGTGTTTATCACAACCGAACAAGTGCTTTCTTAATAAATTTCCGTCCATCTGTAGGAATACTTTATGCAAATTGCGAAATTCGTTAACATTTTCATTATGTACATCTTGCTTCCGAGGTGAATTCCAATGGATAATCTAAAAAAAAAAAAGAAAAAAAAAACGAAATAAAAGTGTCGTTCGTGTCGTGAATCCTGTTTCGTCCAAAGATCAGAGTATCAACGTACGTTTAGACGGGTAGATTCACGGTAACACATCTCGCTCTTTGTATTATCGCTAAGTTGTATATTCCACGTGCATTCTATTTTAAAAATGATATTCGGGTGTTCTTTAATAACAGCATTTATAATATCTTGGTCCGCCAAACTTGTTTCCGGTATGTACTTTAATACGCGCTTCGCAGTTGCCTTCCATAGACTCATGAAGCGCTTCTGTCGAAATCGTTGTAAATGCATCAACATAACGCCTGTATTGAAACCTCTACCAAGAGCTGGCCAAGGTCGTTGACCATACGAAAACGTCCTTAGGTACCAAAGACTCTGATTTTCCACCAGTCCTAAGATCTGGCTGTTCGAAAATTTGTCGAACATTTTCCAAAGGAGGACTATATCGTTCAAAACCGTAATATCGGTATCCAACACCAATACTTTGGTTTCCTGCAACGCTTCGGGTAATATCAATTTTAATAGGCCATAAACGCCGGAATAGTGTCTGTTTGGAATCCAAGCTACATTTGGCACCCACCTCTCGGCATTATAATATGCTATTATCACTGAAAAATTGAAAGAAACGGTAACGATCGATCGATCGATGTGACATCGTGCCAGAACTCGTGCAATTTGGAAGATCGTATGAAGTTTACTGACCATGTGGCAAATCCCACGTTTGAAACAAAGTCGTAAGCGTTCTCTTCGCAATTTCGTCTACGACCAAGTGAAAATAGATCGGTTTGGTACGGTAGAATAAGATGGATTTTACCACCGTAACCAGAGTAAACGTAGAATTATATCCGGCGCATACCATGGCTATATGAACGTTATCGCATTTATCCTTGAAATAAACTATATTTAAACAATAACGTACAATACATTTCGAAAGGAGAAACGTGCAAACGTAACATAACTTTACCTCGTCGCGGTTATTTTCTACGTATTTCTTTGGAAATGATGCTAGCATCTTTTCTGAGTCGAGCATCGACGAATGTGATTTTCTTTCTATAGGCGATAAGTCGATTTCTACAGGAGGAACTGAAAAATCACACATAATATGATCGTGTATACCCGCGCAAACATACCGCATTCTGGTATAAGTTTATAACGGAAAGTTTGAAGGAATACCATTGAATAGTAAATATAAATATAAGATTGCGGAGGACAATAGGATGCCGAAAAAACAGGCTATCCATGGTCGAGGCATTGCAAAATGTCGAACATATTTGACGATGCGAGGTATGATGTTGTTTTAACGAATTTTATTAATATTATCTTGAACCTGTGGAAAAAGGAAAAGTGATTTAAGAATGAAGAAGAGTATAAAATATTTTTTTCTATTCCTTTGTCGAAAAAAAATGTTTTCATCTTCGATTTTTTCTTTGAATGACTATAAATATAAACGTTGACCTTCTTCGATTATTTGTCACGATTTCATTAACGAGAATATTTACGTACGTACCTTTTCTTTTAACCTAACGATTAACGGAACATTTCAATGATAAGACACTTATCGATGAATGGCTACAACTATAATTACTGTTCAAATTGAGATCATGACTTAAACTGAATTTGTTAAATTTTAAAAGTTAGCTCATACATAATTAAGATCTGCATTTTTCTATTTGATCCATAATATGCGTAACGATAAAACTTTTTAAATTGAAAAATTGAGATTAGGTACGTTTACAGTTATGTTAACGAAAGATACGAAATTATTTTTGAAACGGACCCTTGTTTTTAATTTATTGATACTTCGATCATTTACCACGGATATTTTATTCGTTTGTAATATTAAATTGTGATGTATATTTTACATTAAATTTTAAGTGAAACTATGTATCACGATATGATGTTTACGCGTTATTTTAAAATGCATATTCTAACATTGCGTAAAGCATAATCGAATATTGATTTAAATGAAGAGAAGTAACACGTTTTTAAAATAAAAATTTTATATAATACATACCGCTAGTATTCACGAATTTAATCTGGTCCTGTCATCGAATCAATTTCATCTCTGAAATAGCACTTACTAGTACAATCGCAATTGAAATTTTCTATACGTTGTTGCGCGTACGAATTGCACCGAGTTCCAACATTCATTTATAATTCTACGTAATACCGTTAGTATTCCCGGCGTGTGTCACAAACAAAATAAGTTGGAGCAATTACTCGCAACAATGAACGAACGTAGAATAACGTACATCCTAAACAGGCTGAGTAGGAAGCCTGACATAAATAGTTCGAACATTAAAGTAGTACACTGTAGAGTTGTCATTGCATTGAAGATTTTAATGTGTAGATAAGATTGGTCGGTATGTCATGTTAGTGATACCGCGTATTCGCCGCAAGAGTGCAGTTTTGGTATCACGAAAAATATAACGCCACGGCCTTTTTCGACAACGTTTAAATATTACGAATAAAAAATAAGGTAATAAATTAAAATGTAGAACAAAATTCTTTATATTGAAATAAAAAATATTGCCATATAAAATAATTGGTACAGTTCGAGGTGCCGCAGCTTTCATTAAATAAATATAATTATATATAATGTGAAAAATCTATTTGTTTCAAAATCATCAGTCACACCGGTCAAACAATATGAAAATATGAAAAATTCTTAATTTATAACTTCAATGTTGTACTGTAGATTTAATTTATATTTAAACTTGTATTCTAATGTCTATGGAAAAAAAATGATAAAAAATATAACGTATCTATACGACTAGGATACAATTCTTCTCATATTATAAATATTAATTGTTACGAAATTGAAAAATAAGAACAATAACGTATAAGTAAAAATATATAACGTCTTTTATGACAATAAAAAACATCTATCATTATATAACAGTTTTTGCAAATTGTGATTATCATGTTGCTCGTATGTTATAGCGTCAAGTACATTTTACAAAATTTATTTATGGAAATGTCTAATGAAGAAACATACGTTAAAACACGTTGTTGTAAACATGAAAAATGACATGATTAAATTTTAAAAACTATATAAAATTTGGGATAATGTTCAGAAAACCTTTAATTAATGTCTGTAGCTTTGCTTGTATATGCAGCGGGTTCATCATCCTCGCCGATCTTTCTCATTCGCTGCAGTTCTAACTGTCGTGTTCTATAATATATTTTAATATTAAATAACTTGATTAATTTAAAAAATATTTTTATGTAAATATACAGCAATACCTTGCGAGCGTCTCGTCTTGTTCTTGTTCTTGTCTTCGATTTTTAAATACTCTGTGCGCAATACAGACAATTACAAGTACAATAGGTACGATACATGCAAGTATTATTCCGGTTGAAATTCCCGCTTGTCGAGAACTATGTTCCTGCTGACCTACAATGCGTAGCAACATAAATACAAATTATTACTGTAGTATAAGTTGTATAAGCTATTGTGTAAATATGAATATGAATATTATTAAAACAGGAACAAATATACGAAAGCCGAAGAAATTTCTATCGTTAAAATGAAAATTTTATGATTCAAGACAATTTATGGAGTTAATTAATTAATAATAATAATAAAGGAGTTCAAGGAAGAAAAAATGTAAAAAGTTGGTGGAAACCTCCATTCCACTGTAAATGGTTCGATAAACTTCAAGAATTGTTCGACGTTACCTTGTAAATGCATGTGGAATAGAAATTTCCTCATTGTATAATTTTACAAAAGAATTTATTTAAAAATGTTTTACATTGTCTATATGAATGTTCAGTGAAGAATCGTACATTAAAGTAGAGTACCTATAATTAACTATTTTATAAAAATTTATATCTTAATTCGTATTGTAGTTAGATTATATCGAATATTGTAATATTTGCCATTTAATAATATATTTGTTTATTTAAAACGTAAATACGATAGCAATGAAAATTTGATAAATACTAATTTCCATTCATTGCATTTCTATTCCACAGCAAGAACAGCAATTAACTCACAATTAATCGTAAAAATAGAATGAATATAGGAAGGGACAATTTAATGTGGTTTGGTATGACTTGTGAAAGTGTCTAATTTTGTTACAAAATTTATGCTAAATACGAATGTTTATAAACGTATAGCGTTAAATATGTCACTATTTATATAACGTTATATAATATTCGATAGTAACACGAAAAGATCAATCTTCGTACATTTAATTCTATAATTCTTAGCATTTTATAATCGCGAGTTATGATAAAAAATGAATAGAAATTCTGAAAAGATGATAATATTTTTAACTATATACAGGCAGTGATATTTTTCAAGTAAAATGTATCTTATTTAACCTATTGCCGCAAACGACGGCTATAGCCGTCCATTGTTCATACGATTGAAACTAAAAGTATGTGGCAATGGGTTAATAACTAATTATGCTTTAAATAAAAGCATTTCGTTGTTGATACACAGTCCATACTAATATATTAAAAAGATTTTTGTAACATTTACTTTACACGTTACTTTCTCTGGAAGGACTACCTGTTTTTCGAGTCGAATCTGTAGTAGTTTCAGATTCAGTCGGAGAAACAGGTTCTTTCACTGTTTTCTGAGTTGAATCTATAGTAATTTCAGACTCAGTTGGGGAAACAGGTTCTTTAAGATCCCATTCTTTATCTTCAAAATCAATATACGGTCTATCTGGAAGAGGTTCGTGCGTTCGGTAAACTTTATCGTACGAACGTCTTTTCCTAGTACCAAGATTATCAGTTATGCTACTATCGCTAATAAGTGAAACGGCTCTATCGTATGGCTTTAAAGATGGAGGTTGTTTCATTAACGCGGAATCATTATCTATACCAGAGCCACGTTCCGAGTAACGCCATGATTTTGTAGAACCACCGGACGATTGGTTCTTTCTTATATACAAAAAAACACAGGCAATGCAGCCCACCGCAGGAATTAAAACAGCAGAAATAATGCCCATGGTAGTCCATGCAGTACGTTGGACATACTCGATGCGACCTACATCATTTTGTATAATATAACAAAGTTTATATTGCTAACTTAGATTTATATGTATATTATATATTACACATTATTTCCTATTTTGAAATTGAGAAAAACCGCATAAAAGTTACTAAGTTTAGTTATTATTGTTCTTGTAAAATTTATATTTTATCTATATTTTGTCTATATTGTGTCTATATGTGGACTAAATAAAAAACAATTTACGTATTTTTCTCGGTATATATGTGCATCTGCGACAAGTATTGAGATGATATATAACATAAAATATAAATAATATTATGATGTAATCAAAGTAAAAGTATTTAAAATATAATTAAAATAAATCGAGGATTACCAACTCCTTGCAATTTTTAAGAAGAAAAATAATAAATATAAATACTTACGAAGACATTCCGTATATCCATATTCTGGAAGGTTCCACCGTCCTTCTGGTGTACATTCGCGACGCTGATCTCCGATCAGTACAAAATTTTGATTACATTCGAAAGTTACTTTTGCACCAGGAACAAACAAGAAATTACTCTTGCGTCCAAATCGCGGTGTCTCCAGTACTCCACATGATATAGCTAAAAGGAATTATATATTTAAGAACTATTCATTATGAAATTAATTTTTATACTCACTTGGATTTTCATTTATGGCCCTTATTTGAGTATACGTGTCATAATAATTTTTCGTGAAATGTGCGAAGTCCCGATTGAGAGTCATCGCGTAATCGTATTTACATTGATACGAATCGCCACAAAATGCATTTGCTCGTACTCGATCCTCAGTTCTTAAATGTAAAATTAAAGAGATAACTCGACAATTGAACTCTTTTTTACTTAATATTAGTATCCTGCGATTATAGTAGTTATCGCATGCATAGAGGTACATACCTGTTTTCCGGTATTATTTCTTCGGGTGTCCGACGAAATTCAGGTTTAAAATTACGATCGTAAAAGAAGCTCGCAGTTCTACCAAACTCTCTGGTAAATAAAGTTCCACCCTTATTGTCGACTTCTTTATCTTCCAGTAGCCAATTCGAAGCAAAATTTTTATGAACGTCTTCAAAACTGTTTAGATTGCCTATACTCGCAATTTGACCATCTGGATTGGTAAAATCATCCGTAATATCGTGACTCCAATTACCCATTAAACCTCTTGTTTTATTCTACCAAATAAACGGTACGTTAAATTTATCTCAATGAATAGTAAAGGTATCATTTAAATAATTTTACCATATATTTCCAAGGTAGGTAGACTCTGACAGACATAAAACCTTCGTTTTCAACAACTTCCACGCCCGCACCAGTGTCCATCATTACGATAACTTCGCTCTGATTTAGTATGTAGGTTGGTGTATAAACAACGACGCCAGCGAAATGTTGAAATTTTAAAGATGGTCTGTCAAAATAAATTCGACGCTTATTCGCGAAGACATCTAAGCGATATCTCCACTGTGCGTCCTTTGGCCGCAATCTTACTTCGATGATAGCTGAATCATTACCCTTTACTGCCAACAAAAAGTTGTTACTTGTGTGACGAATCTAATGTGTGAATTATGTAGACGAAATCTAAACGATATAATGATATAATTTTTAAATTATATATATATATATATA
>JAITYT010000305.1:1315883-1330857 GCA_025433975.1 Liostenogaster flavolineata
ATTTAGCCTATCTCCAATAGCTTTCTAAAATCCATGAAGATTANGAAGAATCAACTTGGCATTAATGTAATTTAAATATATAAGATGCGTTGTAACTTCGTACAGTTAAGAAATAAGCAATGTCTTAATAAAAAAAAGCACGTGATAGTAAGTTGTAAAGGTGTAATGATTAATATCGCTACGTAAAACTAACGTAAATTTTCAAGCTTTATGAATCATTTTTGATTCATTTTAAAGTGACTAACAGATAAGAGAAAAGATAAGGTATAACTATGTCTTTATCGTACTACGGATATCACAGGAATGTGACGAAACATCATACACTTTTTGTAGACGAATTTAAATATATTTTGGAATTAAGTGGTTACATTGGAAAACAGAAGAAAAATGAATGGAAGGGCGAAAGAGTTTAAACGCTTTTCAACAATTATTTCAAATATGGTCACGCCCATCGATAACGAATTACTCACCATACCGTACATATTTGCTGTTTCTTTCACCTGCTCCAGGAATGCTCAATAACGATGGCGATTCCTTGTTAGGTTTATTTTTTAATATAGTCGTATCATTTGGTATAAACGGTTTTAAAATTTCTATTTCGGGTTTTTCTTTGATCCCAGAAAGATTATCGCCGATAGATGCAAGTTCTTCCAATTCCTTTGTAGCTATTGGTTTTATGTTATTGATGGCTTTTTCAAAATCGTCCTCCTTTGCCGATTGTTCGTACGTATTAAGTCCAAATGCACTTTCGAAAGTTTCATAATGTTCAGTGTGCGCAATAACATTAGTCCACAATGTTACAGTAAGATATAAAAACACAAGAAACATCATAGACCGACATGGAGACTTTATTCGATGAAGTTTAATTTGACTCCCCATTTTCGTCGAGCACAGGTTCACGACCAAATCGTCCTACTTTGTACGATGAAACTAAACTGAGATACAGGTAACGAGCGATGATAACGATACTGATATCATCGTCTCTTCTATGATAACATACAGTTATCTTCTTACTATACGCAGGTAGGTGGAAAGGTGTAACGTTTCCAATCACAAAAATAATGAAAATATTATACCCTATAATTATGCAAAAGTATGACTCTCCCCATTATCATAGATATAGTTTAAATATACCGAATAAAACTATAATTATTAATTAATCATCTTCCACCAATTTTTATTACTTTTCGATAGTCTTAACAGTTGTGTAATTACGTTAACCCTTAATGTATGTTTGTGTTGAATTATTAAGTCATAAAATAATCAGATGAGGTATTTATTGGAATGTCTTGAACTATGTAATATTTACAAAAGAAAATTTTATTGTACAATCAATTTGAAAAGGTACTAAAAGTTCTCTTTTATTGTTGTAGGTAATGAATTTTACAATGAAATATGTAGTATGTATAGTAGATATATACACACAAATTCATTAAAGATTGTTGCTCGATAAGAATGCTAATTCTCATAACACTTTTAAAACAAAGAATAATAGTTTGTCCTTGCGAAAGTAATTCTGATCGTTAAAACATAAAAAAATTCTGGAATATGAAGTCTTCTATGTACGTTCAAAATAAAATCACGAATACGATCCAGCATATTTAAAAAAACTGTCAGTTCATTGTATGAAAGAAGTACACGAATTCGAAACGTGGTATAAATGCATTGTACAATAAATACACGTGTTAACATGGAAAGATATGTCTAAGTATACATTGAAATTTTTATCTTGCTCTTTTTTGCAATCTATCGGTCTTTTTCCGCGTATTATCGAAGTATCATAGAACTCTGCAATACTCTTAAAAGTAGAAGGAAATGCGGGTCATTTTTGTACTGCAATGTATCTTATACTGAAATTGTATCTTGTATATCAATATTTTCACAAATGTTTATAAAGAAGCTATATTACACTTTTTTTATGTTGCATGATATAGTAAATATTTTTAATCGATTCTATGTATCACAGAATGAAGCTATGAAAATTATGTAAATTCAAAGATGCAGAAAATGCACAGTTCCTTATGAAATATGTCTAAATTGCATTTCACTCAGTGATATTTGTAACCTACAGCAGCGATTTGAATATAATATGGATATGAACTATATGATCCATCATTAAGTGAAAAGATTTTTTATAACGTTTTATTTATAAGGAAATAATCTGTTGCAATTAAAGTGATTTAGCTTTAGCATTACGAAGACGAGGAATTATCCCCATTACTGTCCAAATATCCTCCAGAACCATTTACAACAAAGGATGTTCCTAAACCATATAAATGACCACAATATTTAGCATCGTCAATGTTATCTTCGAAAAACATCTGAAATAAAAAATAATAACTAATTAATGAAAAATGTTTATTAACGATTAATATAATCTACATTAGATAATAAGATTCTCACCTCTCGCATTTTGAAAAAAACCATGCCAGTAAGGAGAGAATCTGAACCTGCTTGATGCTGAGGACCAACTCTTTGTATTTCCAGTTGTTCCGCTACCTCTTGAAGACCACCCTTCAAATTTTTGCAAGATTTCATCAAATACTGCAAATTAGAAACATATATATCACTGGAAGAATTGATTAATGATACGAAACGAACATGACAATATCGCTATAACCGAACTTACTTTCACATCGTATATCGTTGGAAAATATATCCTAAGTAATTCAAAAAATTCACTTTCCTCTTGTGGTAAATTTTGATCAGTAAGTAACTTTAGTAAATAACCAAAATCATAACCAGAATGAAAGGATAGCCATTTTATATCATCAACTAGAACAATTCCCGACGTCATCAAAAGCTCGGCAAAATCTAACGGATCGATACCTTCCTCTTCGTGTTTTTTAAATTGTATGCCACTATTTTGAAGCATATCTATACTATCTTGTGCATACATATCTTCCCTAAAAATAATAACATCAGGTCTCAGTAAAATATAATAATTATATATATATATATATGAAGTTATTGCTTTACTTTATGTATATTTTACATACTCATAACACATTGCACACTTACTGTAAATTAAATTTGAAGTTAAATTGCCACGTTGTATAACTACCACCTGGTGTGTTACCCGATTCATCAAGAAATGTAAGACCAAGTTGAATTATTCGTAAAAGATCTACATTGCAACGTAGCAATTGATACTGATAGTCGGCGCTAGTTCTAAATTCACCTTTTTCAAGCATTTCATACAGTTAAAATATACCAGATACGAACACTTAAAATACTAAGGAAATAAAAATATCTTACCAATAGGCCTTGCTACAACACCTGGAAATTCAGTATCCATTGCAATGTACTGATATTGTTGCACAACTTGTCGAATTGTGCGAAATTCTTCTTCTAAGTTATGTCCCCAAACATCTCGAATTCCACATTCTTCATTACTGGGCATAGTAGCCCCACCTTTCTGTTGCCCTAGAGGGTTAGTTGTACCTGTAAGTTTTGTTATTCTTCTACGCTACCTCAGAGTTCCAGTATCTGAATACTACACAGATATATGGAAGACATCTACATATTTTTTGTCTGCAGGACCGACTACTTGATTTTATTTTATTACAAATATTTACATTGATATTATAGTTGGATAAGAATCGTGACAATATTTAGTAATCCTAAACGTTTTATCTTAATTAACTTACATATATTCATTTTAATACAGAAAAAAATATTAAAAATAACCAAAAGTTAGCAGACATATCGTCGTAAAAATAGAAATGATTGATGGCAATAAGTATCCCTGAATTTAAACATTTTTAAATACAAATATATACGGCCATGTGGTTGCAGAATTTATTCAATATTAATATTGCGTATATGTAAGTGATGTGCTGTTGCATATCATATTATTGAATTTACTTAAGAAAGCCTTGAGTTAGCATTAGTCCTTGAAGTTATATAGGAAAAATACACAACAAATTATAGGAACTATAACTTCTGTATATTTATTTAGAATGCAATCACAAGCCAACTACTTTCAATTTTGTTACAGAAAGCATATACACAAATACAATCTTTAATTACTGGTATAGATTGCTTGTGCAACATCACAATTTTACTTTATTATACTATACCATTCATGTTTATAAACGAATGGACTTGTTTTTTTCAAATTTGATAAAAATAATGAATAGATAACAACCAGGTTATATTTATATAAAGTAAAATGTGTAAAGCGCTTAACATGTTCCAAATACTATTGCATATTTCTTTTATTTACGTCTCTCAACACTTTATATATGTACTTTGAAATAATCTATCGAACCATTCTTGCTTCTCAAAAGCTAAATAATCACACATACAACTGCACCTTCTAGTAGTTGTGCACTCTTCTTAAATTCTTTGAAAAGGCGCACCTTTTCTTGCAGCGACAATGACTGTACGTTTCTCAGGAGCTTCATAGCACGTTCTAACATACTCTATTATTTTCAAAGGAACTTCTATTTTGTACTTCCTCTGGAATGATGCTTGTAATTTCATCCGCTCGAGTCCAAAGTGCTTTATTTATTTTGGTTCTCTGCTCCTGCAATACGTATGTCCCATACTCATTATTTAGAGATCATATATTTATGATTCGACTCCTGTGTTCTTCATAAAATCGACTTGCAAATAAACTGAAGCATTTTGTTTTCAAGCACAATACTCCTCAAGGCATATCGCAATTACAATTGTAATTTTATGTTTCATTAATGCAAACTTTTGATATTATCTGACACAAAAGATATGCAAGACAGCAATCCTTTCTATGAATATTATATTGAAAATGATTTATGATTCACATATTACACACCAGTAGCTGAGGGCATAAGGTTGGCTAGTTTTGTCGTTAACCAGATCTACCCTTATCCACTATTTCCTCTGTCACGGCCTTTCTTTCTTCATAGCACTGTAATTATAAAAATAATTCTTCTTGATTGCAAAAGTTACCTACATAAAGAAAAGGATGTAGTTCCAAATTACTACAAAGAAAATAAGTGATACAAGACATTTTTATTTCAAAATGCAAGTATTAACCAATAAAAGAGGTTATGCTCCATATAAGCTAATAATTTTCAAACATTCATGCAAATAGTATATAAGCTTCTATTACAAGATACGTATATTATAAGGTGAAGATATAAGTCGAAATTTAAAAATTCTTCAACAAGATTTTCAAGGCTAAACAGATTATGCAGATAGAGATTCTAAATAAACAAGAGTATGTATGAATGAGAATATCATATAAATATAAAGAATCTCATACCTCTTCGTGTGTTACTTTTATCGTACAATTGTCTAATATTTTGAGGATTTATTGCAACTGTACAATAATTCTTTACAACTCTTATTTCACTGTGACAGCATGAAAAGGTTAACGTATCTCTCAGTTTCCAAACTCAAAGCAGTTAGCCTTTACTTAAACGCAGCATCGAAGCGCTGTAATCGCAGATTTGTCGAGTAAATTCTGTTAATACCATAGTTGACTTATCGACTGCAGATTATGAAAGAATACCACGAGTAGATAAAAAATCGTTACAAGCAAATTCTAAAGAAATATAATGGAATTGTAAATTATCATGACCATTTTTGGATAAGAAGTACATATTATCTTTAATGAAGTATTTCAAAGAGAATCCACCTAAAGATTACTTCGCGGACATCAAAACCGTACACTAGCGACATCTCGGCAAACTTCGTGCCTCAAAGAGCTATGCGTTTCGGAATAATGGAGTTGATAATAAAATATCGCTTATTTAAACAATATAGCCGACGAACGTAACAAAAAAAACAAGTACAATATATCGATATGTTAGTGAATTAACGATTATTTGATATTTCTGAAAATTTTAACATCGAGGTTATCAAATTACGTCATTTATTACTTATTGTTTTATTGCGTTCAATTAATCGATATTGACTAAAATTATTTTATTTTAACTCGTGAAAATGAGAAATGATATGCAGTCAATATCATATTTATTAAGAAAAATCATTCGTTCAATATTATTCTTAATAATTCTTTGCCTTGATGATCGGGATTATTTTCGTATGAAATAGTTATAGATTTTGTAATTTTGTCTCACACAATTATGACGATTTCGTATTTGAAACATAGTTATTAATATAAACGATTATTTTTTTACAACCATAATGTGTTAGTTTCATACGTAATTTCTACTATAATTGCTATTTTGAACGAAATGTTTAATTTATTAATATTCTTATTACATTTATTATCAATATTTAATAATTGAGCTTGAGAGACTCCGATTGAAAAGTAATAAAAGTCGCACGAATTAAAGAAAAGTTTAAAATTATATAAATATTTTACATAGTTGGTTTGAATGTATCACTTCTTTTTATTAGTCATTTTGATCAGTATGGTAGCTCTAGTGTCAATGCATCCGTATATAATTTTTCTGTTTTTTTCATCTAAACTTAGGAACGAAATTACTTTTACACATCCTTTATTCGTAAAAAATCGCAAACATCTTGAAGTATTTATAAAGAATCTTAATCAAAATTCGAAGTAATAATATGATTTAATCAAGAAATATCTAACTGTTACGAGTACATCAAATATGAGAAAGCGATAATGAGATAACTCGTGATAGTAGTAGTAGTAGTAGTAGCTTCCAAATGTATAAATATAAATACATACATATATATAGCAGATCAATGCTCCATGAATTAAAAAAATAGAAAATTTAGAATGATGTATATTAATATTTATTTACAATATATTGAAATAAGTACATTTCTTTTATTGCACAATTACGCCACGGTATTATGAATTATGTAAAATTAGATATAGAATATCTTTGTATGTTACGAATAAGCGCTGATATAATTTGAATTAATTATGACATTTTCATTCAGTAGTGTAAACTTTACTGACTTTCTCGGATATTTTAATTGACCCAGTAATTTCTTTCTCTATCGTATCGGTATGTGTAAAGGAAAATGATAATCTTATGTTAATATGACAGATAACGCGTGAAGTTATCGAAGTAATGAGGGACGTAAGAGTGGGGATGTAGTTTCTAGCGTGGTAGAAGGTAGCCGGGTTGTATATATAATCATTGAACAAGCGACGGACCACACAAAGTATCGAAGATACCTTATCAAACGCTTGAGAATGCACGTTAAAACGTTCGCGTTATTCCTGGTGGTCGTCGGCTGTATTTTAATTGAAGAAATAACTGCTGTACCGGAGCGTAAGTACTTTAAATATCATTTATTTGTTAGTTACGCAGATATTTTTGTTACCCGAATTTTCTATTTAATCTTTTTGTTTTATCAAGTTTATATAAAGCGTTAGTTTATATTCACATCGTTTATAATCACATAGCTGCGTGTATTTGTATTTTATAGCTATTCTCCATTGTTTTAGAATGTGAACAGCCGCTAGAAGTCGGTCCTTGCAAAGCAATGATGTTCAGATATGGTTATGATCATGATCACGGAAAGTGCATACAATTTACATATGGTGGTTGTAAAGGAAATTCGAATAATTTTAAGAGTCTAGAAGAATGCCAGGACGTTTGCTTTTAATTAACGAAACTTATTTTTCTCATTCTACATCTTTTATAGCTTTATATATGAAATGATATTTATAAATATGTTCATCGAACGATAAAGATGTAAATCTATACTATATACTGAAAATGTGTGTCTGAAAATAAAGTGTTATTTTCCATTCAAACTTAATTAATTAATTTTATTATTTCATTATTCTATGTAATATAACTAGTATCTATAGCGTACACTACAACTTTTATTTATTTCCATGATTTTCTTTTTTTACGACATGTTTCATAAACAAACGAGATTCTGTTTATTTCCATCGAATGTCTATATAATATCATCGAAAATAAACATCAGTGATATGTATTGTACAGACCGTTGGTGTCGATACAAGGGTACAATAATTTAAAGGTACGATTACGTCGAGTGAACGTAATTACCTAGAATCTGTCCTTCCTGGAGATCGTACATCCTCCGGAGCTACTTGTCTGTCTGCAGATCGTTTCAACCTCCGTACATGGATATGCCACGCTAACGATTAGATTAAATTAGGCTGGAAGTGAGATGTGTTATTGCGCATTGCCTTGTATCTTATACCTGTTCAGTGAATCTCAGCTCTCTACGTAAAGGTAAGATCGAACATTCGTGGCATTTGTAAAGCATACTTTCCATTTATCTGTATGGTTGTTCGAATTGCATCTAATCGATCAATTTGCTCGCTGCACAGTTATTAAGATAATTTTTAGATTTCTTATCGCTTTATTTTCTTAACCTAGTTTTCCAGACGTAATCGTATTATCTTTTTTAATCTTGTTATTATAATAGCGTATTATCCAGACAAGAACACATCATACGTGTTGCTTACTTTGAACGAATAAATGCTAAAAGACACAATATCTTGTTCGAACGTATACGAAAATTTTTTTTTTTTTATTTCGCAATCACGATATCTTTTAAAGGAATTTCAGGTATAAGACTTTTCGTATATTGGATTCAACCAAGCGAAATCTATGTTTCAAAGGATGACGACGATACAAGGCACCTCGAACGATCTATCTCCGCCGGGGGCTGTGATTTACATACAACAAGGCACCGCAATGATTGCTCTCGGAATACATTAACCTGCATGCTATGGATAAAGGTAGGCAAGCAGGCTACTGTACCGACTACACCTAAATGTTGCTATATCGCGATCGACAAGTTGAAATTGCGAAAGTGACATTGAGAAAATGCGGGTGGAGGTTCAGCGACTGTCCAAGGTGAGTAACATAATCACTTAATCGATTTTATTGTTCATCGATATTATTAGTTATTCAACGTTGATACAATGCAAAAAGTACTTATCTCTATTTTCTATGAAAATTATAACTGTAATTGCACCAATAGACCTTTTACTCGACTTTAATTTTCAAATTTACTGAAGCGAAGTCGTAAAGACTACTCTTATTATTTCTCATCAGAAACTTTATTCAAGGTTAGTCTATACGCAAGATAGATTAAAATGTAAAGGGAAATTTTATAAAAAATATTATTTATAAATGTTTTTCAGTAATAACAATCGTACAATAATAACATTTACATCGGCTTCTTATCGACTTTTAAAAATGTATTCCGATATCGTCATATTAGGCTTAGGAATACAAATTATTTTTATCTCACTATCACATCCGTAAGTATATCAAGAAAGAGTACGACGATTAAAGAAAAGTAAAGTGCGTTAAGTGTTGTAAATATTATTAGATCTCTAGAAACAGCTGAGTTATTACTGCATTTCTATCGAACACACTTATGTAAGAACAGCTCGAACGTTATCGTCTTCTTATTATCAGAATTCTCGGAACAAAAACGCTTGCAAACTTACTTCCTCAATAGTTATTCATTGGTATTAACGCGAAAGTAAGGAATGCTTTTTATGTTCATTACGAATTTTATAATTCATTTTTTATAATTCATCTACGAATTACACATATGGAGTAACTATAAGCGAGAACGAACTTTCATTACGATCAATATTATTGAATAGTAGAATAAGTTAAATTATCGATGTACAAGAGTAGAGCATTTTCTTTGGTCTGTAATATTTCAAACGTGTGTACGTGTGTATAAAATAGTAGGATCTGTAAAATATTGTCTAGGTTTTAATATTTTAGGTGCCTGAAGAGGCATTGACCATTTTTGGCATTGTCCTTCGGCTACCAATGATTATAACTATGTTCTCTTCGCTGTGTCGAATACATTAAATGGTTACATTAAATGCATGTTCGTGCAGCTAAATAATGGTCCGTAGTATTACATGACATACGAGCGAATTAATAAGCATTAGGTCGACGTATGAGCAAATTGACGAAGCTAATACGAACATTCATTTGTGTTGCTACATCACTCTACCAAATGACACTATTCTAATTGAACTGAAGTAACGTGGATTTGTTAATTCTGTGAAATTTTAACATTATAGCTACTCCCACGAAGAAATTATTATCCCCTTATGTATTCGTTAAATTAAGTACAACTATTAGATAGTTGTATTAGATAGTATTTAAGATATATTAAATAACTTCGACGTTTGAAGAACTCAAATTGAACAGAAAACGAAGTAATACCAAACATAGAATCTTTCAAAATATACTAATAATCTTTTAAACTACGTATTTGTTATAATAAGAAATATTTCGTCTCTTAAATATATGGGCCATATATATGGAATATACAAATAACACCGATCCTTATGTTTTAAAAATACGAAAGAACCACGACTACGATAAAAAATTAAGCTTACTGTGTCATTTAAACTAACGGGAATAATAAACGTTATAAATCCATTGTAATAAATGTGGAACATAGATGTGCATCACGGTCAAATATCTCCAGTTTGTTGTCACTGTGCGAATTATCCCATATTACGCGCGATGAACAACAGATTATTTTGAAAAATGAACGGAATCACTATTGCCATACTCCAGTTGTCATTCTTCTCCGAGGATATCCAGCTGTACCATAAGGTAAACGATAGAAGTCGATTGTATAGAAACTTGGATCACAACGACGCATTTTTGTTACGTTTCCGTTTCTTTCCGAAATAAACGACACTGGATTGGAAGGACAATAACAATATCTCAAACGTCAGGAATTTACACACAATCCGTAAGAGAAGCACGCGTAGATCGTGACTCTATCTTTAATGTAAGCTATTCGAGCGATCGACATTAACCCCCCTCGACGGTATGGAATCCCTTTAAATTTACGAGGCACGAGGAGGCATAAAACATCGCGTCACGGTTAAATTGTAGGTATTATCGCCGATGAAGCGCGTGCAGTGAACCTGGCGTCGAGGAATCGCAAGCGGGTATATTCCGTATTATAAACAATTTCGTCGCTGAAACGGATACAAATAGTACAGCGATAATGCGGCTGTATGCACTTGCGTCGTTGTTACGATCGATACGCAACCATGATTTAATGTACGTAGCCGAGGTTGCTGATACGGTATACAACGGTAAGGGGTGTTTTACGGTAATATTATGCAGTTCGTTCATCGTGATCTCGCGACGTGGTATTGTCTGCAAAACGTGAAAATGGAGACTTACCTGATCTTTCGCTATGAGAATTATTGTTCCGATACGAACAATGGGTATTCGGCACCGGCGAATATTAATCGTAGATTAATTTCTCTTAGGTACTTCCTTAGCCGAATATATAATAGGTATAGTAGGACTCAATCGAATATACTTGCTACTGCAACGAGTACGCGATAATACCGTTTGTAAATTCGACGAGCGTAACGAAGAGAAGGAAAATGGTTCTCTCTATTTGTTCGAAACGAAGCCATCTTATCACGAAACAAGTGTTCAGTGGAAATTGCACAGCCAAGGGTAAATACGCATTGACAACTAAGAGTTATACATTGGCCTTCGAAATTATTTTTTAAATAAATTTTCTAGGTCGCTTCGTACAGTCTCTTCAAAGCCAAAATGACATACGATGTTTCGGACTATCTAACAGTCACGATCGAAGAGATCGTACATTACATGTTTTCGCATTCCAATCAATTTGCGTAGCAACGCATCGATTAGGTATTGTACTTTTTTGTTGGGAAAAATAGCAATGTACTTCGAGCAATGCAAGACGCACTTGTATAATCCACCAATCTTTGTTTAAAAATCGATTAGTCTTAACACTTTGTGATTTGAGAAGCGTTCAAGGAAATTATGGCCTCTTGGATTTTCGTAATGCCGGGATTTGCCGGTGCTGGAAGCTACCTAAGCCAAGTGCACGTCGGAAGATCCTCTTATCTCGGGGCCACGTTTCTCCGAGAAGTAAGACGATTACTTTCACTGTGCGACCTGAGAAACTGTCCAAATAGATAGGACAGTACGAATACCCGACACATTGATTCTTTTGTTTATTATACAAAATGGCGAGACAACTTGTTTGGAAGCCGTGAACTTTATTTATCGATACTACCTTTAAGCAAACCGATTTCGAAAAGAACTCCTGGATAAAGGTACGGTCGCTGTCGCGATGAAGAAGACTCCGACGCGCGCACGCAGGACAGCTGCGATTTTGGCTGGCTTTTCAAGGTAAACCGGTGAACACCTGTGTTGCTCTACGATCTTGACTCGAGACCCTTGAAATCGTATCTTCTAGTGTAACCGAGACACGGCAACGAACTCGAACGTGAAACAATGATCAAAAATTTAGATAGGCGCCGGTTATTTCGGATAATAACTATTTCATTTTGTTAGGAAATCAAACGATGTATAGTTTGACGTAAACTAGGACTTTCAATTTTGAAGGTTACGCGCCTCCCATTACGGAAAATATTTATAGCGTCTTATATTCCAGAACTTGAAGTGGAATGTATCATTAGGAATTTTCGATTCTAAAGCGAGAGAGGTTGATGTTGAAATTAATTAAAAAATTGTACTCGTCGTTAATCGAGAATGAAGATGCTATTTAATAAATTCCATAGATCCGTCGAATATGCCGTAAAATCTTGCTCTTGTTCAAAATGAATGCAGAAGTAAGAGAATGGAAGATGGAAAACGTAAGATAGAACCGAACCGGGAATTTACCAATGATTAACGGATCGCTTGGGTGCAAGGATACGTTGCGCTTACGTTATACGCGAGAAGGTTGGTATTCTGATTCCCTTTAATCCCGTTGCAAGGTGGCAACTTGAGACGTTCGCTGAACGTTCGCCGTGAGAGAACCGACGATGCACCGGACGAAGATAATACGCGTCTACTCTACACAAGAATGCCTTGCAAAACTTGCTGACCCAATCCCGAGATGAGCGATCTACCGAGCGCGGAATACCAAATGACAAAATCCTCTTAAAAAAGGGAGCTTAAGATCGAGACGCGGATACGGTCACGTGACGCGTGCACGAGGAACGTCTATACGGGATCCTTCTTTTCTGCATCCCGAGGAAGGATTTCAGTCGACGATAAAGATAAGCGTCGTTGATTCGCTCCAGGCATATATTCTCGATGTATGTTATTTGTCCTTGATGAAAATCTGTTAAATATCGCGCGCTGTCTTGCGAATTTATGAACGAAAGATTCAGTTGGAAAGAAAGAACGTACGAAAACAAAAAAACCAAAAGAAGAATTTTCGACGACTCGAAAAAGATATTTTATCGAGACGATCGACGCTATAACTTTGGATTTCGTCGTTGAGGATCGTCGTTGTTTTAAACGAGCTCGTCGACATCGAAATTCACGATTTCAAACGCATTCGATCAATTTTTATTGCAAACGCGAACATTTTATTTGAAAGGAATCGTAATCGATCGACGGTTACGATCGAAATTTATCTTCGAGATTTATCTTCGAATCATCGAATGAACTAGAACGACGCGCGATAGAAAACGACGAAGAAAAATTACGAATAAAAATACAATCGACTGTGAATTATTACGGTGATTGGAAAAAAAAGCTGAAAACTCGTCGGGACGAGTCGATCGCCGCGACAAATTATTCGACGGTGCCTGTCCTCCAGAGAGAAAGGCGTTTCTCGATACGCGTTACTTTTCGAGCGTATCAGTCAGAACCTTCCGACGTAAATTCGCAGGTTCGTATCAGACGAGACGCACAAGAACCGTGTCTTACACGTTTTAATGAGATTCCGTGAGATCGAGGTGGAACGATCTTGAAACGGTGCAAAAAACGCGCCGTCCGAAGCGGTCCGTTCGATCTTGTTGCAGGCTCGACATACGCGTGTAATTGGAATCGCGAGACGATCCTCCATTTTGCAACGGTTCGAGCTTCGACTCGCCTCGAAACGAGTCTGACGCGAGTCGCGCAATGTATGAATAATCACCAATGAAAAAAAGAAAAAATAATCTTCAGTTTCTCGGGCCTCGCATCCGCGTAAACTCGACGAACTCCAGTACGCCGATCGTAGGGACGACACGAAGGACAAAGTCGTTGTTACACGCGTGCAGAGCGGAATACAAAACAATTTTCACGCCGCACCGTTCTAAGATCGATTCGAACGTGTTCCATGTAGGTGCATCGGGTCCTTAAGCGCCATGCTATTTGATTTACGGCTTCCTCTCTCGCCAGGTATCGTGCACCAGCGGCGGTTGCAGCAGCAGGAGCAGAAGCATTCGGTAGGAGCGACGGGAGTACATCGTCGTAGAATTGTGCTGAGTTCGTGCGGGCAAGGACGACGTACGAGTGATTTGCATGCGAGCTCGTAGAAGGAACGGGGTCCATAACAGGATGGCTGGACTGCACGACGCGGTGCCTTGTTCCTCGGCTGACCGACGATAATTAACAGCTCGCCAAACGCCTGACGACGACGACGACGACGACGACCGAGGTCAATACGAATCGTTATTTTCTTCCTTTCCAATCATCTTTGGGGATATTGCCCTTCGAGTACTGCCTTTCCTTCGAATTATCTACTGTACGCCGCCATCGAACGATTTTAGCACCGTTTCGTTGCACAAGTGATGGGAAAAGAACGATCGAATTTCTTTCCTTCTCCAAGAACTTCTAATTTCTAATTTAATGATGAGATTCTTACAGATATCTCTTCTCCATTATCCGTCGCGTTCTTCGCTTTTCCGAAGCAATTGGAACTCGACGAATGAGATGCGCTCGAGCAATTTTGCAGAGTTTTGTAGATATTGCTTTCTGAAATTGCATTGTTCGTTTATCAAGCCACGAAATAGGAAATACGTATTTATATATACGTATGGAAGGATAGGTTATCATAATGGTAAAATGCAGGATAATAGGCGTCTGTTTTCGAACGTCGCGCTGTATTCAATTCGAGTTGCTCGCTTCCGACTCCGTCGACGGACTTCTCCTTGGGTCACTGCCTTTTCTTAGTCTTTTGTTCAACGACTTGACATCGAAGCGACGCCGAGAGCGGTGATTCTTGCTCTTACTTGCGTATATATATATATATATATATATATATATATATATATATATATATATATATA
>JAITYT010000305.1:1351071-1368018 GCA_025433975.1 Liostenogaster flavolineata
CATCGAACGAAACGACAACCGTCCAATTAACGGACGTGAGTTCGTAAGAAAGTATTCGTTACTTACCGAACGCGCGAAGCGTTATTGCGACGTAACAGTGCCATTATCTTTCTCGAATCCATCGAAGCAGCGGCAAGAGGGAGCTTTCATTATAGACGTTGTACCGACGATGGTGCGCTAACATTCGTCGGTTAAATTTGACTTCGACACGTTTCTTTTCTGCGAGCTACGGCGATACGAGCTGCAATGTCGAGTGTCGAGCACGAAAGGCGCGGACGATAGTCCAAAACGATCGATCGGAGAGCAAACAGGAACTTCGGAACGTCGCGCTGTAAATTTCTTCGTTGCTTCCTATCGCCCGAGTAAAAGTCCTCTGGAAGGAGAGACGATTCTCGTAACGCGATTTAAAAATCGATATTAAGCTGCAACGTGTCGAATTCGTCGTTGCCGCGATACACCAGCGCCGGTATTTAATTTTTATTTTTTATTTTTAATAACATTTTAATAAACATTAAAAAATAATCGCGCATCTCGTAAAAAGGCGGCTTTAAAGTAGTGCCATGTCGTACGTTACCTATGTCTCGCAATGGTTCGCTCGAATTCACAAAGGGTCAATCCGCTTGATTCTTCACGAAAGTTGGACCAAATTATCGTTTTCGATCTGCTCCTTTTACGAAAATAATTGTCCGCGCGAGACAGAAGTCGACCTTCGGAAAATGGAATTCGCCCGAAAGAGCTATGCATTTCTTAACGAGCGGCCTAACGCGATTCCGACGTTCAGAACGAAGCGACGTTGCACTGCCAAGCGAGATCAAAGGTCCATTTTTGAAGTAATAGGAACGGTTTGTACGAAGGAATAAAGATAAAACGAAAAATTGCTAGAAGATGGCTTAACCCTTGTAATGCCAGGCGCAAATCTAGTACTTACGCGAAGAATCCCGAGCTTAGACGAGACGAAAGTCATCGTTTTCGTTTAAATATCACGAAACGTATGAAATATGTTGGATATGTATAAATCGTTGAAATTAACTTTTTTCTAAGCCTAATTCAACGGCGTAAATTGTTTTTCGAGATATTAATTTGTTTAAATAATATGTTAAAAATAGCACGATTTTATGATCCACTTAAATGTTAATGAATTCGAGAATGCGTCTTGGCAATTGTTTTATAAAATACTCGTTTGAAATTAGCTGTAAGAACTTCCTCGCATGTTGACATCGAGTTATAAATATAATATATCGTGGAAGGTTCGTATTATACGTGAGACTAGGTTTTCGCGTCGCGCTTCGAAATATTTGTGGCCCACGGTTTGCAGATTATGCGCGCACAGCCTGGTGCGTAATCCGCTGTCATACTAAATCGGTAAACAGTCGAGGCAACGCCGTGGTCCTGATAAAGGCGGCGCTTCGACCTGAACGCGAGTCGAGCGCGGTTCTGACGAGCAAACCGACGAAAGACGGATCGTCGTGTGGTGGTGGTCGTCTTTGTGGCATCATCGCGTCGGGTTTGAAGGTACTCGTAATCGATCGATAGAAGCATCGACAGCAGTGTTAATTTCACGAATATATGAAAAATCGTGACGAAAAAATGGATTTTCCCGATAAAGCTTGTTCAAATACGACGTAATCGACGAGCTTATAAAAACATTTTGCAGCTGGATTACTGACGTTTATTTATCCGTAAACGTTGGCTTTTCTGATATTCTTTAACCGCTTTGATCGATCAATTAATGACTACACGAACGTGTTTTCGAAAAACAGATAACGAAAATCATCGTTTCTTTTTTATTTTTATCGTTTCACGAGTTCACGGATCGTCCCTTTATCTCTTTATCCCATTGTCTATCTCTCTGACTGGATGTTCTCTCTCGACGATCGGTAAACGGGACAAACTCGAGGCATACGCGAAGGAAGCCGCGTGGCTGGATTACGAATTCTCTGGAAGTCGAGTCTCGCGACCGCAATGCAACGAGACTCGGCTCGCGCTCGTTCGCGAAAGACGAGATCCCCGTGAGAAAGCGAACGTAGCATTCGGTATAATATCAGGAATGGGTTACCGCGCGTTATTACACGACGCGCAACGCCTTCCTCCGCATCCTTTATCCGCAATCTAAATCTTAGTTACGACCGTGCGCCGCCAGTCGGGTTATGGTTTTGCGGTAATTATAATGACGGCAATAATAACGCGTCTTTGCCTCTTTGCCAATTGTTTCCCTTCCACGCGCGCTCCCTCCTCCGGCGTCCCCAATCTTAAAGCACCTCGCATCCTTGCTCTTATCCTCGTCGTTTCGTGCGACACGGCATCCGCTCTTCCCTAACCGCGGAAGTGTCGCTCTTTTGATACGGCGGCACTTTATTACCAGAAAAGCAATAAGGATCCATTTTTGCTAGCTGGTATATACGTTGTACGCGTCGTAAGAAACCTTCGAAGGCACGATGAATTTTTCCCGCTTTCGAGGCGCTCCTCGTTCGGTCGAACCGCGCCATTTTTAGAAGGTTCCGGCGATACGTTTCTCAAACGCGCGTTATTGACGCGAATATCGAGGTCAGTGCTTTGAAATTACCCCAAAAAAGTTGGCTGCCTCGCAAGGATTTTTCGGCGATGTATTAAAAGTCAATAAGAAAAATGTCTGGAAAAGTCGTTAGTCGAAACCTTTAGGACTTGGCGAACTTTGCGGATCGGAGCTCTGCGCGTGAAATGCAAAGATTGGAAAAACTTCATCGTAAAAGTACGAATTACGATTTCATCGACGTACTATTCTCTAAGTCGTAAGCTCTGAAATGTGACACGGGGTATGTGATATGCGAAATGCGTGTCCAACAAGAAGAATTTCCTTAGCTGCCGCTGCCTAGCGTCATTCAGTTCAGCGTTCTGTTTCTGATGCGTATTAAATCGCCACATTTCCTGACATCTAGCCAATATAGTCTTTCTTAACGACAATATCGACCTGTGAAGTCTAATAAACTCCTGACCGGCCGATAAGCGATTCGTCGACGTATCTGCCCATCTCCTTCGATCGCATTAATTAGTAGCGCAACGTTGCGTAGCAGCGATCTCGATTCATCGCTAGAGACCCGCTTCTTTCGTCGTTAATAGCTACTGTCGATCCGCGAGTTCTCAACGAGGAAGAGCGAGAGGAGAAGGAGAAGAAGAAGAAGATGGAAAGTGGCGCGCGCTACCTTGCAATCGCGACAACACGCCGAGACTCGCCTTTTCCATCAATAACGCGCACGATTAATCATACCGCAGGCTCTCCACGAGACCGTTCGTGAAATTACGAACGATTGGACGACGCGTCGTTTGCTTTCATCGTAGCCTACGAAGATTACGCGTCTACGCGTCTTACGTTCGACGCTCTAACTCTCGTCGATTTCTCTATTGCGAGCGCGAGGCGCAATTTCAACCGAGCTGGTTCAATGATCGAGAGCCAGATCGAGGATTCGTCTGATCGCCGACGATCGAGAAGAGGACGAACGACGTACCAGTCAAAGGGGAAATAGTCGTAGATGAAAAAACAGGGTCTCGATCGAACTGCATACTGCCGATCCAATTAAAAGCAATCGTATGCATCGATAGCGCACGCGTAAGCACGCGATGCGTCCTTCATATTTATGCGTTTATTTAAATTGAGTTGTAAAAATGTGAATTAAGTGGAAAGTAATCTCGTTTTTTTTCCAACAGTTTTCCATAAAAACAACGTAAGAAAACAAAAAAAAACATAAAAAATACGGTTTTTTCATAAAGAAAAACTACCGAACCGTGCATACATACGCGTTTGTCGCATATTTAACCGCACCATTACTGAGCATCCGAAAGAGATTTTTTCCGCGTCACGCCAATCATCGCTACGTCAGAATTCCCATTTTTCTGTCGTACGCATTTCCGGGGAACGTCGAAGGCAATTTCATTGTACGTTTCCTTATTTTCCCGAAATGAATATTGAAACGATTTCGATGTAACTTTTTGCGATTTTTTTTGTCGTCGGAAAGATCGATGTACTTCGTATCGTAAGAAATCGCAGTTATTTTCGAGCCAGCAAGATCTAGTCATAGCGGACATCTTGTTTTTGGCGTCTCCGTCGTTCTTCATGAACGCAAGGTAGCTGCGGGGAAGTCGAGTCCATTTCAACGCATTTTCATCATCCTCTTGATGCTTGGACCGGATAAAAGGTTCGTTTTCATTCTCGAAAGCGAACGTTGCGCCCGATTGGGTGGATGGAAATGATTTTCCAATTCGACGATGTGATTAACGCTTGTCGATTAATCGTCGAGTTGTTTTCGCGTTGTTCCGTCGGGGTTTTACTCTCGAGGCAAAAAGACACGCGGAAAAAAAAGATCGAATCGTCCGACCGGATCCCTGACGCGATTATTGAAATTAGCCGGGATCGTAGGAATCTTTTGGGAATAAAGAGCTCTTTATAATCTCAGCCGTTTGAAATTTTATCGATCGAAGATTCGATTCGATAATTATGCAAGGTACGCTTTAATCATCGTGTCATCGTAAACAAGACGGTCGATTATTTCGTAACCTCGTTGCAAAACGAAGTAATACAATTAGACGTTACGTTTCACAATTTCCGTGGTCAGAATTTTCTCGCGCCACCTTGAGCTATTATTCTTCCAGTGACGTATCCATCAATCACCGCACTCGGAGACCTCTGCTTTTTCTCAGCGGAGCGCTAGAACTTTATTGTTTTAATTAACTGGCGTGTTTTCGTTTTATCAACGCGCCTCTTTCACGGTCGTTAATAAAATCTCATCGCGATGTCTAATATACGATATTACATCGAGTACTTCGTTTTTAAGAAACGCCACGACGAACGTTATCGAGGTGGCACGGTTATTAATTGCATCGATCGAGTATTATACCTCAACTTATGTTTCGCGAATGACTCCTAAATCAGGATTTATGTACGATTTTCAATCGATGAAACGCATATTGATTATATTTTCGATGGTATAACGCGTAATCAATCGTGTGTACAATGCGCGAGAATTGCTCGTTAGCTCCTACTCGCTGAACTTACCAAACTGCACGTTCGTATTTAGCATCGAACCAATTTGCTCAACAATTTAGATGGATGTCGAACGAGAAGAATAATGATACCGTGAAAGATAATGAATGGCAATTGCACTACAGCGTAACACGACGTTAGATTCCCATACAGAACCATAATGGTTGAGTTATTTTTGAGCATGGGTGTCAAGAATTTTATCTTCTTTGTTACATCGTTAGTCTTTGCGGCCAGATCTTCGATCTTTGTAACAACAACATCCTTCACTTATTATCGGTCTTTTCAAAAAGTCTTCTTTCGTTATTTATACGGGAACGCGAAAAAAATGAGAAAATAGTTTTTACGATGTTTTCAATGTCGAGTTAAGATGCAAGCATTTAGAACAGTTACTTGATAAATATTTCATCGATGCTCTCGATAACATGTAATAATTAAATTTTACGTAATAAAGGTAAATTGAATTACATAATGAGAGAAATTTATTTGTTTTACTCGGTACATCACTTTTAACTCAATCTCTCATTAATTTAATATGTTTCATTTTATTATTATCTTTAATTGTATTTTCAGAAATATGAAAAAATTTCGTTACTAATTTAATTACTAATGTTATAACTGGTGTATCGGAATAAAACTTTGATTTCTTTTATTGAAAATTAGTCGTTTATTTTACAAAAATTGTTAAAAGTATTTTATTGAATTTAATAACCATCGGTTACTATAACTTTTGCTTAATTTTTTGGGATCGTTTTCAGATTTTGATGGGATACATTTATCGAGCTATTTTCTGATTTTTTCGAAGTTCACGAAGTGCTACGCACTTGCTACTCAGCAAGTGCGTATGCCATCGATCGAAATAAACGATTATCCGATGGAGCCAAATTTGATGAATACAGTAACTGTAATAACACTTCTCATTCAAGTGCTTTCAACGTATTTTTACCGGTTTTTACAATCGATTTATGACCTAGCGTTGTCATGCAGCGAAATTATTTTATTAACGATAATTTATCAACGCGATGTCGATTCGATAAAATTATGCACATTCACATGTTGAGTGTTTCTTGAGACAACATTAAATTATAATATTGATCGAAGAGGAGAGGAATAGTTTGCCCTTTATTTTCTCAAGAACGAACTTTCGCAACACAAAGCATCGATTGGAAACTCGTGTTATCACGAGGAAAGGTACAGTGGCTATAAAATGATATGAGCAAGCCAGGCTGGAATGTCAAGTACCTACGTACCTTCGGTGCAAGTCAATCGACCAAAACTTTTAAGATTTTCGTCCTAGTATCTCCCGAACCTCCATAATATGCAGCAAGAGGCGAACGCTTACGTGAAACTTATTCAAAACTATCGCCTCTTCTTAGTTCGCCGTTGTTAATATGAATTTTATAAAAGTTTATAGATATAAATTTCGATATTACGATGAAACAGGAAAGATTTCATTTAATAAGAGTTTTTAATTTTCATTTTTACCGTCTTAATCGTATCCTATAATTCCTATTTAATTCGATGCGTTAGTTCAATTTGTAATCCTATTTAATTATTTAATTTGGACATTTGCCGTAAACAAATTAACTAGAAATACTTAAGACATTTGAAAATATTTCTTTCGTTATGGAAAAACTACCAAATAAAACAAAAAACGTATGTATGTGTCTGTCTGTTGTAGCAAAAGAGTTAAGCACGGCTTATTTCGTAAACGATAGGATTTTATACTTTGCATAAATCGCCAAAAGTCTTTCCGTGATTTATTGCATTATGCGAACGTGTTTAGATGCGCATATATGTGTAGAGAGTGTATAAGTGTCCGTGTACACGTACCTAACGCGTTTTTATTTTGCAAGGGCGATGCTTCGGGTACACGAACGACGTAAACAGTTCTTAGAATATTCCATTTCCTCGAGTTACGACGCTATATCTTATTGTTATTCCAATCTGTCTAGATAACTTCTTACGATGGTGAAATCGCTAATTCGTCATCAAACGTCGAACTGAGATCACTCGTGGAAAAATACGAGTAATTCGTTATCTTTGTACAAAGTTCAAATGATCGTCAGCGAATCTTAAGGATCGCCTGACCGAACATACCAAGCATGGACGTCATTTCGAGCTACCTCTAACTTATCGAGTTTCAGATCGCATCGTCGCTGATCGCCTTTCTCATCTTTTGCGAAGATTTACTGACAGCGCAAGATTAACTAATAATTTACCAAGCGACTAATAACATATTGTTCTAGGTAGATAAATTTTAATACAATGTGTATATTTCGCAATCTTCGTACTCGTTCTTATCGATTTCGAATTTTTCCTGACGATTTATAAATCGAAGAAAAATGTAAACTAAAAAATCAAATAACTGTAGTAAATATCGTATAGAAATCGAAACAACGCTGCAGGCACGGCTGAATCGGTACAAAATATCAAGCATCGATTATAAAATGTGTACATACAGCTCCGACTATTTTAGCTTCGCCTGCAATGGAGAGTTAATAGAGAGTTAAACGTACTATCGAATCGCGTTACTAGCAAAGTCTGTCAAATAACGTCAAGATAAATTTGTAATAACCATAGCCAAGAGAATTTACGGAATACTTACGCAAGCAATAAGGTAAGTCAAGGAAGGCGTACAATCTGCTATAAATAATAAAATCTTGAAGAAACCACACGAGCAAGCCTTGCGTTTTTCATCGAACTAAAGTCCTCATTTGCAATATATTTCTCTTGCGGTTATTTCAGAGGCGAATAAGGATTCGCTTTCTATGGCCGACGAATAACGGTAGTACGAATATAATGTAACGCGCAAACATGGATACATGTTCAAGACTGAGTTGAACGTATTGCCATGTACAGTTGGAAACGCGCAAGCTCCCGAGACTCGAAGAAAAAAGAAGGAAAGAAAGCACGGACTGTTCGTACCTAACGGCAGTCGGCCTCCAGACGCCTATTAGAACCAATTATCCATCGCACGGTGACACTGGGAAAACATCGCTTTCCTTCCCTTCTACTCTACGTTTTGTCAAATTAGGTAGGTTCTGCAGGCTGTGGCACGTAACGTTACAACGAACTAGTTCTTCGCGTCTTTATATGGACGTCTCTCGAGCAGATCGCCACAGATTCGTTTTCAGGGACGATGGATTCTTAAATGCTTCGTTCCAAGCATCGATACAATAATTCACGGAAATCTCGACTTATCATTCTTACGACTGTACAACGTACAGTTCGCAAGCTCACTGCTAAGACACTGTCAAGGCGTTTGGTACAGCAACATCGAACTTTCGTTATTTATCCTAAATATTAAAAGACTTAAAAGTTTTTCTATCTCCGATAAACTCTTCTTTCCAGAATTATTCATAAGTGGAGCGATTATACGTACGTATAATACGTATAATACGATACGTATAATGCGATCGTACGTATAATTACTGCACTTTTTGAAGTATGGAGAGAAAACCATTCGTTAATCACTTCTAAGCGTTAGGTCGCCCGTCAACTCCAGCGTTCGTATGAGAAATGGCATTTCTACGTAGCGACATAAACGGCGCATTACGAAATTATTAGCTGCATCTACTTTATTATAATTCATAATGAGGTAGACGGAGAATTCGATATCGATCGACCGGCTCGCATTTATGGTTCTGAACTTCGATCGTTATTGCCTGAATAATCGATCGGCCGTATACCCAGGCAACCCACCCACGTTCAGCACCGTTTCAAAGACGGAACGTAGAGGCATATAGACGCACGCACACACGCATGTACTCCTCGATCACCTGGATCAGCGCAAAATGGTACGAGCGTAACAGGCGGAGAATAATTAATCGAACGTAAGATCGAACGTGATTCTTGGCTTGTCGCGTTCGCCATAACGTTGCTATCGAGTATTCGGTACCGAATGGGAGACAGAAGTTACGTTTAACGACACGCGATTTTCATTGACGTCGACAGAGAGTCATAAACCAGCTGGAAATTAGATCCTCATTTATCTCGTAAATGTTTGGAAGGATAACGAAGATTCCATGTCGTTAGAGTCATTTACAAGGAAACCGACCAAACTTGTAAATGCGAAAAATTGTAGAATTTTGCAGGATTTGTAGACCCCAGATTTAAGTAGGTGAAATGATTTCTTGAAAATTTGACAATTTTTCTACTTTGTGTTAAAACTCGAAAAGTATAAAAGATAGAAAAAAAACTATGCACATACATAATGTAAATAGTATACATTAAATCTTTTTTAAATTACTGTTCGTGATATGTATACATGTATATTTTTTTGTGAAGTAGATGGACAGAGACCAGTCCACGAATCTAATAATAGAACATCTCGAAATCCTGCATTCGGTAGATATACGTTCATTGACTCCCCATTTTTTTATCTCAGATGTCAATAAAAAGAAACCATGTAAACAAAACCATTTGAAAACTTTAAAAGTGTAATTTTCTTTATAAGGAATGTTTTTACACGTACATTGTATAGATTGTATAGATACAAAGCCTTCGAAATTATAATAAAGCCTCGATGTTTTGTCCTCAAAAGGTTAAAGCGTTACACGTACAGTAATTTGTTTTCTTCACCTTTGTAACAAGCGTCTTTCGGTATACATAAACAACAAAAACTGTTTAATCCGTCAATAAAAACACAACCGAGGTTCGATCGGTATAAGATTCACCATCGACATTCAGTCTTCAGTCATCCCTCGACCCGACCAGAAGCTTTCGAGGACAGTTCCACATCTTCATCTTGCAAGATCGTATACGTGAGTAAATACATTTTATATATAAGATACTTCTTTCTTTTACTATTTATATGACTATGTGTGATACCGTATATTCTTGTTTCTACATTATTACGTATAATATTCTTTAGGGGAAAATTTAAAATTACAACTACATTTCTGGATGAAATATATTCAATCGTCGTAACATTGATACCTAATATATTTTATTTCGTAATATATACGTAAAACTATAAGTCACGCTTAAGCTTTTGTGTATTAATACTCGGTTACCTCCTGAAATTAGCTACATTTTTACTTCACTGAGGTTCCGCAATGAAATCACCGTGCCTGAAATACGGTTCAAGTGTTTATAAAATATGAAGTTCTTGAATTTATCTATGTTTTGTGCATGTCAATAAAAACAAAACCACAAACAAAAATATCTGAAAACTTCAAAAGTGCAATTTCCTTTATAAGAAATCCTTTTACACATATAACAGATCGTCATCAAAGCGTAAGTAAATTAAATCAAATTAAATTGGTTATTTCAATTTTAAGAACAATTCGTTGACAAATTCCTTCTACGCGGACCTAATAACGCACATTTCCGTTCGAAATGACGAATATTGTCCTAAACCGACGAAGAGTATCGTCTTATGTCTCGTACCGACTGATTTACACGCGAACTCTCGCTTCCAATAATCCGAACGATTCCTCGAGGCTTTAACATCGATCGGAGATTTTTCGAGGCTGGAATGCGAGGTTCGACGTCGTTGTCGTCTTCGTCGCTTTGGAATCCCAGTGCGTGCATCCGTCCCACCTTGCCATGCCAAAGCAACGTGAGAAAACATCGGCAGATGTGTCGATGGTAGCTGAACCGTTCGATGGATATACGAGGGAGCGTGGAGATGGTTTACGTATTTTATCGGATGCCGAGGCACGCGCGCGCGTACGCACGACACGCACGCGCGCTCCTACGCGCCGTACTCTTGCCGCTGGAGCTCGTTCCATCGCTTCCTCCTCGCGAAACGATCCCCAAAGCACGGGACGCAATTCGTAAAAAGAGAGAGAGAGAGAGAGAGAGAGAAAGTAATACGGAGTTCTTCGCGAAAGTACGATTCCACGCGAGAATGGCGAACGGTAAGAACGAAAAAAGGGGAGCGAAACTGGTAGATAGAATGGCAGAGGAGTGGTACACGATTCTCATTATCTTGGACCGTTTTAATCTTCGCCAGTGGCGACGAGAGTTATAAGCGAAGGCTGCGTTGCTGCCGATGGTGGCGGGTACGTGGGTAGGTGAATGGATGGTGACTTGGTGGGACGGTAGGTACGCGTCCGTGCAAAGAAACGAAATGAAAGAAAAATGATTTTTTCGAGACTCTTTACCCTCGACGCTTTACTTTGACGCCGCGAGGCAGTCCCACTAGTAATTAGTACGATAAAAGAGTTAATAAGTATTCCGACGATATCGCGAAAAGATTCGCTGTTGTTTTTCAAGCCCCTGCGTCGTTCGTATGGCGCCATCTTGCCTCAACCTCCACTGATCGAAGCAACGTCCAACCGACTGTACGACAAGATCGATTTTTATTTATTCTTCGTTTCTGCCAACTAAGCGTACTGTCATTCGATCGGTAAACCGAGACTGGCGATTAAATTAATTTCTAGACGATGCAATTTCTGTACAATACGCTGCATCGAGTGAAAGTTTTAAGGTTAACTGGTAAAGCGTGAAAAACAAAATTAAATATTTTTGTACTACGCGAAGAAATTCTTCTCTAACGCGATTTCATGCAACGAGTAACATTTGATAGAATTGCGTCGTAGGGGAATCTACCGCATATTGTACCGTAGTAACTACTTAATAACATAGTGATGATAATAATAATAATGTGTTTAATAATATGGAGGAATATTAGGTAACATAATTTGTTACTAATTTGTTAAGTTGAGATCGACATAATTGAATTTTTTATCAACCAAAATGGAGCTCGATATTTGAAGATTTTAACGATCGATTTTAGCGAAGGAATTTGTTTTCGTGTCTATTTTGTACGTGACGAAACGAAGTTACGTAATGCGCTGAAAATTCTATGAATGGACGTTCGGTAACTTCGCTCGGCAGTAACTTTAATTATATGTTCTTGTCTTAAAACTTTCGTAATGTTAACGAACGTCTTTTCTATTGGTCGTTTCAGTGACACCAGGAAAATTCGTATATAATATTTATTTCTATATATCGTTTTTAATTTAATATCTTATTGCACTCGAACTAAGATCTCGCGTTTAATCTCGAATATTTCGTACCCGCTTTACGAATTTAATACGTTTTTAACTTTCATATCGACAGGATCGATGAAATGCGCGTAACTTTAATCTTCCAACCGCAATTATCGTAAATCGTAATAAGTTTATCGCGAATAAAAATTCTTCGTACCGCGAAGAATTTCGAAGACGTTTTCTCGATGATTCGTCGCAAGATGTCTACGCGAAATCGTACTTCCACGGCTACGGTATTTCTCGTTACAGTGATTTCATATTCTTCTCGCGATACCGCACGAAAGAGGAATCAATTTACAAGGCAGAAATCGAGGAACTTCGACAGCGAAACGAGGTTACCCGTTCGCAGAGAGGATGAGAGAACAGGATATCTGTCAATATTTTCCTTTTTTTCTTACGATCGAAAGAGATCGGTAATCGGCGGTAGGAATCCTACGTCTCACCGCGGCCCTCTTGTAAAAATGCGTATGCCTCGCACGTTTCGGCTTTCCCGTTACCGACGATTTTTCAAGAAGGCACCTGTGCATAATTGGATGGTTCGGGAGATATACGTGCATACGTTTATAAATACATATATACGTACGTTGCGCGTACACGTATATACGTGAATTCGTATACGTACAACGCTCACGCTTGGAACATCAAAGGAATCGGCCGCGCGTGCTACGATAAGCAACGCGCTCTCGCAAAAACGTGACTCGTAACAAACGAATGCAATCGGAATCGCAATAATAACGTTAGACCGTATCAATCGTGTCTACGATCGTCGAACATTGTTACGCACCGTTCGAGAATCGAAGTAACAACGACAACGACAGAATAACGAAAGCAAGCTTGCAGCAATTTCACGATCGTTTGTATTTTCATTCGTCTTGGTCGACGAATCCCTCTGCGATACGTGTTGTTATATCTTCGACCAACCCTCTCCTTTATCTCTCTTTCTCTTTTCCTCTCTTTTATTTGTCCCGGTCACAACGGGATCGAAGATTTACCGACAAGAGTCATTTACCAAATGACAGACCGAATAAATCCGCGATTGACCCTGAGTTAGCTGGAAAAAGAAAGGAAGGGAAAGACAATCGAAACCACCTTCGTTAAACCGCTCGAACGATTTGTTTATCCCATCGAGAGCGAGAAAGATCGAACGAATTCGCGAGAAAAAGGAAAATAACGAAGAGAGACGGAATCAATCTCGTCGCGCGGATACGAGGGAGAAGAAAGAAAGAAAAAGAAAGGAAAAGGTGAAAAAAAGACTCGACGCGGCAGGCGTTTCCCACCAGGAACACCGACCATTAGGTGTCGTAAAATAAGCGATACGAAGCCCCATAGCCAAGTAGGGGACGAAGAAGAGGAAAAGGTGAATTAAGAAGGATAGGACGTCCCGCGTCGTTATACCGACGGGAAGGCGAAAAATAACTCGGCGCCAAGAAATTTCATACTTCGTCGTGAGTTAACAATCAATTAATTATGCCGCGCGGAGCGACGACGGTGGCTCGAGAGGAGAACGGGGAGAGGAGAAAGGCAAGAGAGAGAGAGAGAGAAGGGAGAAAAAGAGACGGAGAATCTCGTAGTAACGCGGTCGATTTTTTCTTACGTCGTAGGATCGACGCGATCTAACGTCCACCCAGGCTAAATTAATGGCTCGTATCGACGTCGTAACTTCGTGGCTCGGTGTTTGACTTTGAAAGACAGGAAGGCAGACGAGGCTTGTTACGTCGTAATCGCGACGAAGAAACGTCGACGGTGAACGCATCGAAAATCGCGTTGCTCCATCGCTAAAGGAATCGCGTAGATCTTCTCGTACGAGTTCGATTCGTTTTGCGTTGCTTCTTCGTTTTTCTTTTTTTTTCTTTTTTTTTTCATTTTATTCGAACGGGACGGGAGAGACGTACATTCTCGTAGCCTTCGCTTCTTTGGAAGACGTGGAGGGCTCGCGACGAGATAATCGCGCAAAAAGCTCGAGGATAATGGAGTCTTTGCGGGCGACGCCTCCACGATCGAAGCGATTTAGCATTCGGCCCTGTAGGTATAATAAAAGCAAAGAGGGTGGTAGGTAAGAGCGGTTAACGCGTGCCCGTAAAAATTTCGCATCGTGCTGATCTAAGATAACGTACGAGGCGGTACTTTTTCATAAATTTTCTTTCCCGTCTGTTCTTCCGCAACGTCTACCATACGGAGGGAACGTTTAACGAAGGAAAGAAAAAGAAACGCAGTTGGATGGAAGGATTTTATCGCTTGAACTCGGGCGTGCCTTGCTACCGAAGCGAATTAAAAAGTCGCACTATCGTGAATGCAAATATTCGCATTGGAAGAATTCACTCGGATGGATGTGTCGCGTTTATCGCGACTAATTAAATACGCGTATTCTTATTAATGAGTTTTTCACGGTTTGCTGAAGTAAAGTTTACCGTCGACTTATCGAGGGGGAGGAAAAAGGAAGAGCGTAAACAAAAAAGGAAATATAGGACCCTCGATAAGGTTGCTCCGAACCTATTAAGAGCCTCTTCGCTTCTTTTATCGGACATCGCGCTATTTCGCCGGCGTCGTGCTTCCTCCTGCAACGCGTAGTTCTCGCGTACTCCTAAGAAGTAGGAGTAAAATGTCGCGAGGCCTTCGTTTTCTCGAGTCCTCGTGGCTTGGTTGGGCGCACGTCGAAGTTGAGCGACGTAACAGGCGCTAATTAAAAGCAGACGCTGCTTTGGAATTTTGAACGCGGCCCAGATGTCGAGGCCCGATAGGCATGAAATTAATAATAACTTCGGTGAAGTCTCGAAATTCTTCGCGGCACGAACGTTATATCGTTGCCATAAAGACGTGGCTCTCAATGAATTACGACGATAATTATCAGATCGGATAAAACTTTCCCACCGACGTTTAATAAAGTATTATCAACGCCTAGCGTACGTGGATGGCGTGGCTTTGGCAGATTTGCTAGCGACACGATTAAATGGAGCGCTTGAAAATTTACCCTTTTCCAAGTATTTCACGCGACAACGACAGCCTACGGTTCTTCCGTCGATCCTAATCTTACCGAAAGCGAGTCACCTTCGGTCACGTTTCAACTTTGAACGACCCTATCGCTCTTGTTTCAATTTAGCTTCTCAACGACCGCACGGATCTTGACCGTGTGTTCGACGAGAATCGACTAATTGCCCGACGAGTAACGTTCTCATTACGAGTTTAAAATTCTCGTGGAATTCAGCAATAAAGAATTACGATAGGATACGGTTGTGCGAGGACGATTGATTCATCGATATTTCGATGCACCGTGGCCATTACGAAGATTATCGTTTCGGTTAATTCTCAGCTTCGCTTGGTTCGCTGTTTACAGCTTCTTTTTCCAAAGATGAAAATATGATAGATTTCGAACGCTCCGAATCATCCGATTATTTAAATCCAATTCTTTTTCCAGAATCCAAAAATTTCTTTCTCCAATTTTCCTACGAAATTTGCATCATAATTGTAACAACTGTAATCATTTTAATTATCATATATGAAAGTAAGCTCGCAGTACAGATTTATACATGTTCGCGAGTTTTAACGTTCAAAGGCGCGTATTTAAGAAATAATTCAACGCGTACCACATCGAATAGGTCTTCCACGCGACATTTTACGCGTTTCTGTTTTATCGTTTTTACGATAAAATTTTCGAAAGATTCGATTTTCGCCGCACAAAACGTATTTCTGTTCGATACGGTCAGCAGCGATACCTCGACAGCGTCTTCGATATCGATAAATAAAGCACGATTCCACGACGACCCTCGCGGGACTCGTTCGTTCATTTACTTTAATGCATCGCGGCAACGCGCGTTATCCATCGGGACCTATTACCAATTAAATTACCGAACGTGCTGGCGTTTCAGCCATATCTGGACCGGTCGAAGGCATCGACCGCGCTTTTCGGCGCGTAGCCGCGCAATCTGATCGAACCAAAACCGAGGAAGTTAGCGGTAGCGTCGACGCCGTGGAAGAAGAGTTAACAGCTTCGATAATCATCATTCGCGACAAAGAAGAGCGCGTAAGAGTCAGCTCGTCTCGGACGAGATAATATTTCCGTCGTTCGCGCCGTTCTCGCGTCCATCGAATTTTCGATAGTTTCTTCTTCGAACGATTTTTCTCTTTAGCAGGCGATAATTCGACCCTTCCACCCGGTAACTTTTATAAACGAAGCTAATTCGGTCGTTAAGTTTGAATTATTGACCGATTTTCTTTCAACATATTCCTGCATTCTAAATTTATTCTTTGTGTTGTTATAGTTGAACTTGTTTTTACGGTAAAATATTTCTTTTTAATATCGAAATGTTCGTGCTTCTCTCCCATTTAATTCCACTCATTTTTCTCCAATAAAAGTTTTAATGGAAACGGACTATATTGGAACGAAGAAGATACCACCACCGGCCGTACCGCGACTGATCGAAAATTTTAACAATACGCAGGAACGACGAAGCTGCTTTTTCCGCGCCACGTAAGTTACTTTACGTCGCAATTCGCTTAACCGTAATCATGTTTTACAATTTTTCTGCAATTTTCGTTCACGCTTCGCGCCTCGTTCGTACGCAAGCTCGAGAACCAAGGACTCCGTGGCTTCCGATTACATCGGAATCTACGCGACGCGGAGAAACATTCGATGGACTTTACCAATCGAGAGGAATACAACGCGAAAAATGTCGCAAAATCCAATGATTTTCGTACAACTCGAGACAACTTCCTCCATCGTCGTCGTTGTCGTCGCTGTCATCGTCAGGTAAGCGTCCGACGGCGTCGCGAACGTGAGAGCGACGAAAAGGCGCGGCAAGAGAGGTCAGACGAGCGCTAATGGTTCGAGGTGTCGTTCCAACGCTCTACTCTGAGCGCATTGTGCACTGCTCCTTCACAGTAGACCGCCCGCGTTCGTTTCCCTCGTTCTTTTTTTTTTTTTTCCTTACCTCCACC
>JAITYT010000305.1:1390544-1403156 GCA_025433975.1 Liostenogaster flavolineata
AACGTGATATCACCCTCCTGTTACTATCTTCGAATCGTAACGTACGTTTTCGTAGAACTTTCGTAGTAGCACCTCGCTCACGATGAATTCGCAAGCGCTTCTTTATCTTAACCGAGGGCAAACGAGTCGTGCCGCCCGTTCGCTCGTCCTACGTAAATTAGGTTGGAACTGGTTCGGCTCAATGTGTTAATTGCGATTCCACGGCTCTTGATTTGCGACGGCACGATTGTACGGTTTATTCGGTACGGCGCCGAGAGAGCGAGAAACTCTCGGTGATAAAGACGGAGACGATTACACGGACAGATAGCGAGAAAGTAAGAGAGGACCGAGTGAGCGAATGAGAGAGTGAGAAAGAACATCTCGAACAATTACCGTGCGAGCAGCTCGATTCTAGCCGTAGTCGCGTATATAGGTACGTGGGACGTATCCTTCTATTTATTACGACGGTGGTGGTGGTGGTGGTGAAGCTAACGAACGAGAGCGAGAGAGACGGAAGAAAAGAGAAGAAAAGAGACGGACAGATAGGCGGATAAAGGAACCGTGAATGCACGCGGCGAGTCGGACTCCATCGAACGGCGCATTCCGATATTGTTTTGCGCTCGTTCCTCCGCTCGTTTGGACGCTCCTTCTCGCGTGCCTTAACCTTCCATTAAGGCAGGTATCCGCAGGTAACGACGACTCCTTCCCCCGTCGAAGGGAAACGGAAAAAGGAGTAAGGAGGAGAATATACTCCTCGGTACGCCACGGTAAATACCATGGAGAAGGAACTACGTAGCCCATCGGCCCTCCCGCCTCCGACTCCACCTCCTTCCTCTTCCATTCGTTGCATCCTTGCACGAAACATCGTACAACATCGTAGCAACGTCCTCCATCTTCTCGACCTGTCGTTTCGTTTATCGTAAAATTAACGATGCCCGGATGCGTGACTCCATCGTGCTCCGCACAATTAAATGACCTTTTTCGATGCGCCTAGCCAGCATCGCGCTCTTTCCACCAAGAGAAAAAAAGTAGTAAGATCGAAGAGTCGTCGGACGCACGACTCGACCTTCCACTTCGTCGTACGAAACAATGGACGGACGTCTTACCTTTCGCCAAGTTACGCTTCCGATCGAGGCGATTCGAGTTATCTCGAAACGCCTGGTCGTGGGGGAAGAAAAAAAAAAGAAGAAAAAAGGAAGAAAAAATAGCAGATGGAATCGCGCGACGCGGCTACGTGGCCGTTAAACCGCTGAAAATGTTCTCGCGCGTATTGGTGCATCGCACGGCGCATCCCTTGTCTCAATTTGCGGACAGGAAATGTACCGTTTTAACGGCACTTTTTACGAGGTCACTGGCAACCACAGTGGCAACGAAATATTAAATTAGCGCGGCGGGGCGACGCGACGAACGGAGCGAAGGAACGCGTTGCCCGAGACGTTCGAAATTTATGCGTCAAGCTGGAAAGAAAGTATCGTTTCGTTTACGATGAATACGACTTCTCCTGCCCTTCTCGCCTTCGTTATTCGTAAATTTTGTTGCGCTACGTTGCTCGTGAGTCGGATTCGTCGTACGACGTTATCTCGAGACGTCGATGTCCGCTTCGTTACTTTTTACACTACTCGCTAAAGGGACGCGCGGCAATCGAGATGCCGGCGTAATTTTCCTACCGTACCTCGCTCTCCGTGCGCTCGCTTTCGGCGACTTATGGCGAATGTCTTAACGAATTTCGACTCGCTGACTTTCCTTCGTACGAGAGCTACGAATGCGCGTACGCGTATCTTCGATTTTTCATTTTATCCAAACGCCCTGAAAAGTGTCGAAGGATTCGTATCGTATAAAAAGCTTTCTATCATTCCGCATCGCGCTCTCTACCGACTTTTATATAAAAAAAAGCTCGATTTCGGGGCAACGTCGAGAACAGGCCAAGGTTTACAGGGATAACAAACGCGCCAGCGATACGTACCTCTGCCAAGAATAATAAAAAGGAAGCTTTACGATAGCCGGTGCGCGATATTTTTTATCTTTTTTTTTCTTGTCTCGATCTTGTCGGGCCAACCGTCCCATCTGCGTTTTTCTAAATTAAGCTGGATTCGTCGTTTGATTAAGGATCGCGCGTGGGACGTTCCGTACTACCTGCCTTGACCGCGCCGCGGGAAGGACGGTTATATAAAAGATTTATAAAACCAGTTTGCCTCGATTATCGACCGTATGAGTTACGAGCCCCCCGACACGACGTTCTTTAAACGTTTCTGTTCGGTCGCGCGGACTCGCGCGATATATTTCCCGCGTTCGGACTATTTACGACAATTAATCGCAAATAATTTAATAACCTGGGCGGTACCGTTCCCATCGTACAATGTAGATAATTACTCATCGGTAAAGCGACAGGTAAAATTGAAATTTGATTTTCCATCGCGAGTGGGGCAGAAGCGCGCTCGATAAATAACGCGTATCGTTTGGCCCTGTTGTGAACCGACGTATTTTACGTGCGCGCGCGAGAGCGTCCGCGAACGTGTGCGCGCGGAAAAATAGAGAAAATCGTAAAAGGGAGCGCGAGAAATAAAAACACGAGGTCAAATGGACACGTCCCAAATCGCATTGTGCTTCTATGGACACGGAAAGACCAGCGACTCATCGAGCAATATAAAAAGTAGATAAGAAAAATCGCGGCACACGTCGGCTTAAATCAAAATTATTACCTTTGGCACGCGTCCTTACCGTCATATTTCCTCGTAGCTAAATAGATTCCGAATACGATGGACTCGCCGGTATTGGCCGAAAAGTAAACATATAGTAGATGTTACAACGTTGTAGAGTGCCATCGGCTTGAAATCCAATTCCTTCGGTCGTGTTTACCTACGCCGCTTACCTGCTCGACTCGATTTTGAGAAAGTCCCGTCGAAAGATGCTGTCTCGTTGAATTAACTAGCTACTTAAGCTAAAATTCTTGAAACGCGTCTTTCGGTACGAGAGCGCTCCGAAGGCGCGTTGTTCGCTGTAACAAATTTCCTCGCGTTATTATGCATCCAACGTGGGTGTCGCTCTCGGAAAATTTTGCCTTATTTCGCAGGTAGGAGCGACATTAGGGCAAATTTCTCTCCGCGAGCATCCAAAGACAAATGTCATTTTTTTCGCGAGAAAACTCGCGTGTACCTGACGATCGATACGTAAGTCAAGACTCAAGATCGTAGTTTAGTTCCTAGCTGTCGGAGGATGAAACGAAAGACGTAGGCGAGTGAATGATAAAGCGATGAATTTCACCGGAGGAGAATTTGCATAAACGAGCGCGTACTCGACAAGAGCGTATTCGTAGAACCGTCTAGTCGTCCACGTGCGAACCACTTATTTAGTTTGCGCAATTTTTCCTCTCTCTTTTCAGAGCTTTTTTCCCCGCTCTCTTTCCTATTTCTCTTTTTCTTCCCGGCTTTGGCGCATACGAGTAACAATGCGCGACAAGGATACTTTACGTCGTTGCCCAGAGGCACGAGCTCACGGATTCTGCGCGTATTACGAGGGTAAACCCGCGATTAGAATTTTAAGGTCGTCCCTCGCGCTTCCGTTTTATAATTGGCGCGTATGCGTGCCCGAAGGGAGGACCGTCGTGAAATAGCGATCGAGCAGAGCAAGAAGAAAGGAATCTCGTCTTTCGTGCCAAACGACGTGAGCAACTATCGACGACGGCCTGCCATTTGGCCAGTCGACGTTTTTGTACATTGCGACCGAATGCAAATTTCTATGTATTATTCGGAGTTTGCGTCGTATCGAGGTTAATTACTCGCGTGGATGATAAGAAAGAAGAACGAAGATTGTTCACGCGTAAATAATTAACGATTTTCTGAGATCGTAGAATCGTAGAGATTGCAGTGCGACTGGTATTTCGATGTCTCCAAATTGAATTTCTTCGTTCTACAACGGACAATGGAGCAATTTACATTGAAACAATGTAATTATTGGTATTTAAATATGGATTTAAATTATTGGTACGTTACAGCGATTCCGCTAAGGTAGGTAATCTAAGAGCATCGATAGTCTTATTCGGTGATACTTGAAGCGATGGAAAGAGTTCTCTTTCCATGCTGTCTCCGAAATCGCTGTTCTTAGTTAGACCGTTCTAATTTTAATCAGCATGAATCGCGATTCGATGGAAAGTGTCACTGGAATAACGCCGTGTCGTCGAAGAAAATGGCGAAGTTCCGTGATATCTATTTACCTGCTTGTCGTATCCCGAGCTCTTTGCCTCTCCGACCTCTCCGTTGCTTCTAACGTTCCATCGAACATCAAATTTTCAACTTTCGGCGTAACTCGGTGAACTTCGCGATCGTAGAGTGTTCAAGTTTCTTTCTTTGGCGCTCGATACGAGGAGCTCATCCTCCTCCTTCGTCTCTTTCCCTCTCTCACTCACTCTCTGGTTCCCCCTCTTCCTTGTTGTCCCTTGTTGTATCGTTGTTAAGAGGACGGATGTAAGTTGAATGACTTTCGTGGCTATTCTACAAACTTTTTTCTACCTACGGTGGTGTCCAATCAGCTTAACTCCGCAGAGAAATAAGCCCAATTTTTCTTCCTCGTTCGAAGTAACGCTCGTTAAACCTGTCGTTTGCTTTTACGTTCCCTTTTTTTCTTCTCTCGTCCCTCTATTTTTTTCCCCTTTCCTTATTCTTTTTATCGCGATGTAGTAAGACCGCTTTCTCGATTCGCGAAGGAGAAAACACCCTATCTCCCTTTAAAGAACAGTCTTAGGGTGGAGCCGAGCTCGCTTGAATGCTCCGCGCACTCAGTATAATTAAAATTAAATGCATCCTCGCTGGTTCCCGAAGATGTTAGTCGGGATTGAATTGAAAGCGTTACTCGAAGCTGATGGGAAAATAGGTGCTGAAAAATGTCAGAGCCGTGGAAACATGAAAGAGCGAATATCGAGTTAGGAATTGACGAAGAAGCGAAAAATCTGTTATTCGATGTAACCGTAGACTGTTGATAAGAACCTAACAATATCGATAGCATTGTTCAGACGTATTTTTTCCTCTTGAATTTCCATCGTAATCGCATCTATCGTTTTTTTTTGTTTGCCAAAATGAAACGAAACAATGCACGACAAATCTTCGTAATTTCGTTAAAGCGGCGATCTTTTCTCTTATTGCGATATAAAGTTGAGAGTAAACGCAAACCGTTTATTCCTGCAGATTAAAACGTATCCATTAGCAGTCCTTTCGTACCGTACGTGTACGTGTACGTGCTTCGTTCTCCAAACGAAGAATGTTAATTCGTTCGCGAGGGAATTTTGTTTAATTACACGTCGTAAGTCGATCGAATTAGTTGCTTCCTAGCATCGACGAGCGAAGCGCGTACCAGAAACGTGGCTTACATATACGAGAAACATTTTTCCGCGTCCGACTTCGCAAGGTAGTTTCTCGCTTGTAAACCGTTCCTACGTACTCGATCGAACGGAAGGAAACGGGATAAGTTTTACGAGTCCATGAAAATCTCGCAATAGAGGAAATCTCCTTTCGCGTATCCCTTCCCTCCGAGTGAAAAACTCAAGCGTCACGTTATACGTATCGATCGTTTTTACATGGAAACGTAACGCTCGCCTCTTCAGCCACTCGTGATATAGACGGTCGGATACAAAAAGTCATGTACTTTATATCGAATTTATATTACATTTCATACTAGGAAAAACGTATGCTCGTACGCTCTATTGGTTTCTTCGTGGCTTACGCGAGAACCTCCTCGGTACATCGAGGAACCACTTTAAACTTCGTAAGAGACTTAAGAGACTTTCGTAATTCGATGTCGATAGATCGGTACGTCGAATTGGCAATCCTTTACGCTCGAGATAACTTTTAATTTTCACCTTAAAACTGCCGTTACCGACTACAACGTGCATTTTCAATAAAACCAATCTGTCTTTGAATTTATCTTTCGATATCTTTCGTTCTCTATAAAACTTGAATTGCTTTTCAGACAGGCTGTTCGATCGTCCGTAATTATATATAATAATTCTTTGTTCTCGTCGAAAGTCAACGAAAGGTGGCCTAATTACTTTTATTTATCCATTATGAGTTGAAATAAGTAACTTTTTGTTAAAAATCAAGTTCTCCGATACAGTTTGATTGCGTGAGATAATAAATATAAATAAGAAATTATTAATTTTTTATTTACGACTTTCTTTAATTGTATAGATAATAACTGAGTCTTTTGCAAAACAGTAGTCGACATAAAAAAGAGCCAAATCACTGCAGCCTCCATATCCCACTTAGCACATATTTTGTTTTGTTTCTGTAAATATTCATTATTCGATTAACGAAACCGATATCTACATATTACTTCCGATAAAATACATTATTCACGAGTTTTTAATAACAGTCGGTATGTTTCAACTGCACTTTTATATGCAACGGTAATATATTTTTATTGCGTTTTCAATCCATCTAGGCAATTTATGCGTCTGGTTTCTCTCGAATAGGCGTTAGTTTTGCATCTGGCATTAAAAGGGTTAAATGCATTATATGGTAAAAGAAATTGAAAATCTTAAAAATATGTTTAATTTAAATTAATTAGTTAAGAACCGAAGGAAACGAAATTTTTAAATAATTATTACTCGAGTTAATTACACGGTATTTCCGGTATTCGTCGCTTCGAAATAACGCGTTCGATCAATGCGAATCGAAGGCAGATACAATATTTCGATAGGCGAAATAGTAAGAGTAAGTGGATGGTCAGGAATTTGGCGGATCGGACGAGCTTGTCTTTCATTCTCTATTTACGAGGGTAAAATGGTGGATGCGCGAAAGCGATCGTTTTAATTGTATCACGTGCACGCGAAGTTTCTCGTTCGTACAAATACGACCAATTCGATAACGCGGTATAATCACGCTCACGAATTGGATACGTCTAGTACTTCATTTCCAAGTTTCGTAGGTAGGTAGACAGGCGGCTAGGTAGGTAGGTAGGTAGTAGGTAGAGGTAGAGGTAGGCAGGCAGGTTCTATCGCGCGCCTCTCGATTAATACTTGGGTAATTGTTCGATCTTATTACATAGGTTGTTGTTACTTTAATGACACGTAATGGCGAGATAGGATTCGGAGGATGATATCATGGTATCGAACTCACGGCTCGTACCTCGTTTCCTCTTTTTCTTCTTTTTCCTATTTATTTTTTCCCTTTTTCTCTTTAACTACGACCGCGGCACCATCCGCTCGATCGTCCCTGTATCGCGAGCTGACCTCGATTGACCGGAAAATGGAGACATTATCGTGTAGAAATTAAGATAGGAATCGCGATTTAACCGAGCCAACGCGAAAAAGCGACCACGCGAAATTTCTCTCTTACGAGGCTCGTCCGGATGGACGAAGTAAGGGCTGCTGGGAAGGCGAGGGAAGGATCTTAGACCGACGATCGATCATCCTCGCGTGATTACACGGCGTATATATTCTTCTTCCCTTTTTCTTGTTTCCGGTGCGTTGGTCGCTCGATGCGCTTTCGATGTTACGCGAGTCCTTCGCCTTTGCGCTCTCTCGATCTCGCGAGGTGAATGAGACGCGTCGTAAAAATTGATCGCTCGTGGTGACAGACGCAAGACAGTATTACGTTTACGGTACATCGTAGGTGCCGCTTAACGGCATATGAATACGAAATTTGTCCTCGAGACGACGGCGCTGAACACCGGCGTGTATCTTACGTCTTTTCAACGTGCCGCTTCCACGATTGCCAACCTATTCGCATTCGCGTAGCCGCGGGTACGGTGTTCACGGTTTAGCGTCTGAAACGGACATCGATCGCGTCGGTGAACGTCGTGAGAATATTGAATCGTTCGAATATTGTTCGTGATTCAACTGGCTTCTATACGTTTCTAAAATTGTCTCGATTTCTACGGATTCGTAAGATAGATTGTTATATTTAATAGTTAACATTACATTATGTAACATATTATAGTATTATAGTTATGTCATAAGTTAACACAAGTATAAACTTACATGGCAATTGGTAGAGCATTTACGTAACAAGGAGAAACGCCGTATACGTCGGAAGTTAAACCTCCATCCGCTTACGTGACATTTTTTAATTTCGTACCGTAATTTCGAAATACGCTGACGTCAGTCAGGACTGTGAACGGGAACGGAAGATTTTATTATCTCGATTCTCGAAAACGTCTATCGGGGCGCATCGTCGTATTGGACGTTGGCATTGTTAGCGTGCGACTTTCGGCGAAAGAGAGAGGCAAGAAAGAACAAATTATGGGAACGCCGTTGGAAGAGCCGATCGAACCGAGCAACAGTATCGACTAACGGTAGAGGAACCTCGAGTGGCGCGCGTACGATTGTGAGCGCAGCCACGATACATCATTCCCAGATTTCTTCCGGCCAAGGATCACTCGCAGCGTTTACCATTTAATCTTCGCATTTATCTTCATGGCGTTCTCTAGAACGAATATCGAGTAAATGTACGATCCGTTCCGTGGCAGGAACGATTTCTCTCTCTCCCTCTCTCTCTCTCGTATTCACAGTCGCAACGCGGATACTTCGATTCGAACGCACGTTCACGTCGGATGCGAACGTTGCACTCCCGACATTGCGATAGCGACGCGGTTAGAACCTTTAGACAGAGTTAATCATCGTGATCGTGGAAGTGCGCTCGTGTAGATCGCACGTATGGACACGAACACGCGCGCTTACCTGAAAACAATACCGCGCGTTAAAGTGGTTCGAAGCAACCTGCGGGCGCACCTGTACCGACCGATTGTTCTCCATTCACTGGACTCTCCTTCGCGATACCATCTCCTCGAGCATCATCCTCGCAATCATTTCTGCCGATAAATCGCTCGAGTAAGTGCCGGACCGTCGTGTCGTCGTCCACCGTACGGCGAATGCTCATCTCGAAGTACGGTGTATTAATGCAACCAGATACATCCATCTCGAATACTACCGATCGATCGATCGATCGATCGATCGTGGCGTCTAACGTTTATCCTTCGAATTCGTTCCTTCCATTTTTCGAGATTTTTGGTTCAGCTTACTTATCTCGGTTCGACGCCTCGATGTTCGCGATAAAATTTCGAAAATAAGTCTCGGTGGCGTTTCGTTTCGCTTTATTCTCGCCGCGTTTGAAACGTTCCGCTCGTTTGACGCGAAGTAAGCGGAGCTCTTCGTTTCGGTACTTCCAAACTAATTAATTTTACTTCGTTTACTACCGCGTAGACGCGGGTCAGAACGAGTTCTCCGAGATTCGAAGTTGGTTCTCGGCATTCATCCGTAGAATACGCATTAGCGTGTTTCAAATTCACTCGCGCACAAATCGTATTCACCCGACGTCACCAGCTTCAGGGACGCCCTTCGGAAAAGTAGTGAAATTACGCGAACCAGGTTGGGAGAGAACCGACAGCCGACGTATCGACTTGGCGGGGCTCCGCAGATCCCCTAGTAAAACTACGAAACCCTAGAAACAACCTTCTTACACCTTTTCTCGATAGCCTAGCTGTAGATCCTCTAGGTCTCCTCAAAATTCTTCGATCTCTCGGCTCACCGAAGGCCATTCCATCCCTTCGACGCGTTCTCCAATTTTGTCCATCCATCAAATCAAGATAACGCCAACGAGCGACGTGGAAGCTCGTTAATGAACGTCCAATAATTCAAATCGTTTCGCTAAAGTAACCCCTGAGAGCGCTTATCCTCTCGACCATAAGTCTAACTAAAGCTAAGTAAGCTGTAAGCGGGACCGCTTATCCTGTCAACTCAAAGTTTTCCATCCGTCGTGGCTGTTACCACAATTAACGTAGAGTTAAAGCCACAAGGACATCGACGTTCTCACAGGGATTCTTACGACTTAACTTGGTGCCACCCACGTTAATGTTTAACAGGTTGTTCGTTCCTGACGATCAACACCGAAATCGATAGCCCGTTCAACACTGGAGTCTCCTGGTTCTATTTCTACCAGTACTATTGATTCAAACATTTTCCGATCTAACGAAACAGATCCATCGATATCGTTAGAGGCTCCATTGTTGTATTGAATTTTTGGAACAGAGTAAGTTACACGATGTACTTAGTGATAAGTACTTGGTAAGTAATGATAAAGTGAAAGTTTGATATAAAATAATATAACTTCGTGCTTACTGCACGGTGCCGAAACGAAGACTGATCTTACAAAGAGAAAACGCCAAGCGCCCGAACAGCAGAGCAGTAGCGCAGCAGAACGCTAGGATAGACTAAACATCTCAAAAAAAATAGACCCTACCCTTATGCGATCTCGTTGACGTCGATCCGTGCTCGTAAACGGACTATATACTTGACTGGTGTCACAAGTAGACGCCGATATACTCACGAACCTTCACGTGGTTGAAACTTTTCTCTTCTAGAACACTTTTTAGACTCCAAAAGATGACGCTGCTGAACTTCCCAGCTCCGCTGGTTTTTCGTGAAAAGACGATCATGAACGAATTCTATCAAAGCGTAGAAAACGTCGAATCGAGACGATGTTCCATTTCGAGGGATTAAACGATCCCTGCCTCGCCCTCTGTTCGCTGTAACTCGGCGTAATGCCGCTTCTCTCGTTCCTTTCACGAGAACATCTTTGTAACCGTAATCGTCTTACGATTTCTCTCGACCCTAGCGATTCAACGGCGTCGTACCTGCTACCGTGGCATGCATCAATAATTCGAAACTCTCCTCTCTGTCGTTCGAAACACTCGACTACCTACCTATCCTGCACCTATCGTCTCTCGGCGAACGCGACCGCAAAACGGTAACGCGATTCAATCGCGGGTCCACCTTCCGTTTCTCCGAAGTCGGATCGAGCGACGCTTCTCTGACCTTGTCGGTCGTCTTGGTCTCTCGAGTCGAGTATCGTCTTCGCGCATCGATCCTCCGCGAGAAATCGCCGACGCCTTCTTCCAGTTCGGATCACATTCGCGCGCAAATATATGCGAAGATAATGTAAGATAAATATTTGCGAAAGCAATTTCGTATTTTTTTAGATAAATGCGGTTAATAAGAAGCGTATCGTCTTACGAAATTTCTTCCAAACTTTCCGATCGATCCAGAATTTTGGGAAATAGTTTCGAAGTACGACGGTGATGCAAAAATTCTAGTCTGGAGGCGGCAATAATTATGGCAATATTTTTTTTTTAAATAATAGCTCCCGTGCGACATCGTACTTCGTTTTGTTCTAGGGTCGTCGTTCTAGGGTTAGAACGTCTAAACCCTTGACGTGCCATTTTATGGACAGGCATCCGAATTGCATGCGACTTTTGTCACGTGAAGTGCAAACGAGTGCGAATGTTGAGCATTGAATTTTCGTAATAACCACAAACAAACGAACTGTGTGTGTATATATGGCCAGGAAACGGAAAACAAGTCAGTCATTTGACAGCGATCATACAAGCCAACCGAATGCAAGCCGTGTGTGTAAACTGACGATTGACGTTGAATGCGTTTATTAGCATCAGGATTAGTCGTTACTATTTTCGTTATAATAAACTCTTTCGTACATTATTCGACTGCCTCCTGCTCAATGATTCCATTCAATCGTCATATTCAATAATATATTGCGAATAATACGAGTATAACACGTATTAATAAGCACTACGCTACGTATCAGAGTACGGCCCGTTTTATCAATGCACCCCCGACCACGAAAATGCGTTTGAAATGACGAATCGAGAGATTTGTATTATTTCTTGTTGGAATGTCTACCTTGTTATCGAGAGTTTGCTCTTTTAAGAAAAAGTGTGATGAAAGACAGCGCGGTATATTTTTGTCCCTTCGCATCGAGGTTTATTGCAGCAGTGGCGGCAGCAGGAGCAACGACGACGGTCGGCGTGCCGCAAAAAGAAGAAGACAAATCCAGGCACCGTGGTTTATCGTGGACAACGACGAGTACGTACGGGTTTTCTCTTCGAGCGGCAATCGTAAAGACAGAGCGTGCGCTTTTAAGTGCAGCTGAAAGTCACGTCAAAAATCACGATTCGTAGTGTCTCGTGTCGCGAGATTGTCCTTCTGGTAAGAAGATTTACCTAGAGAGAGAGAGAGAGAGAGAGGGGGGGGGACGACGAGTTGTTCTTTCTCTTTTGTTGCGTACGCACAGCGCCGTAGGAGCGGTGAGAAGGGCATCGAGATAGAGCGGAAGGTTTCGCACCGCGAGTGGAAGGACGACTTCGAGGATCCCATCCGCAGCCACGCTGCCGCGCTCTTGAGAAACGTCCTACTTTCGAGCGAATCGAAAGGCACAGCTTGCGGGAATGGAAGTAATTTTACGCTTTATCGCGCTAAACGATTTAGCAGTAATGAAATGAATATAGCGACTGTCCCTTAGAAACGTTCTTCTTGTTTTAAAAGGAAAAGATCGGGCACACGATGTTACGTTCTTTTTTCGAAATTTTATCTCGGTGGTACGAGAATCGCGTTGGATATCCATCGTGGATATTTCGAACGATTAAACCCTCGATTTTCACTAGGGTTATCGTCATTTTCTACGAACATTGAACTTCGAAATTTCTGAAATGATTGAAATCATTTTTGGTTGAAAGGCGCTTCGTTAAATCCAACATTTGTTCGCGAACGCGTCAAACGTCGACGAATGTCGGCGACCTTAACGTAACGCTATTGCAAAGCATCGAGTCTCTCTCTCTCTCTCTCTCTCTCTC
>JAITYT010000305.1:1413573-1423734 GCA_025433975.1 Liostenogaster flavolineata
GGTCGGAATTATTCGCACCGTGCGAAAAACATTTTTCTCGCAAATTTTTTCGCTCAGCGACAACGAAGCTAAGATAATGTCTATATTTTTAATTTAAATTTGAACGAAGGCAAACCAATAACTTTTCGATTCCACAGGCAAGTCCGTGGACGAAGTCTCTTCTTAAAAAAAAAGAACTAAAAATATATCATATTCTTCCGAAATCATTATCGAGAAATCTATCGTATCACGATATTAGGGAAACGCGTATGCGCTTTGAAAATTTCCTATTTAAGCTTCCCTATTTACCGGGACGACCGATCGCGAATAAAACGAGGTCGAAGGACGAGTAAAAGAATCGCGACCACGACGTGTCCCGCGTCCGACCGCGAACGATAGGACAAAAGAGGCTCGTAAAGGCACAGGCGATTGTCCACGGTTACGTTTCGCGATGGAAAGGTAAAAAGTGAGAAAGAAAGAGAAAGATGGAGAGAGAGAGAGAGAGAGAAATACGTGGGTGGAAAGGATACACGGAAAGCGCGTCCTCTCGGCAGATTGCCAGGGGACGGTTCCTGTCCTTGGAGAGCATCGCGCCGACTACGAGGACCGTGGCTGGAATTTAAAAGCGAGCACGGTCGTTATAAGTTTCCAAGATCGAGCTGGCCGCGATGGGAGACTGCCGGGTCCGCATTGAAAGACGATCGAGTTCCATTAATCGCATAAGTAATTATTACGAACGAAAGGTCGGGCCAATTCAACCGCAAAGAGGCGGCAATGCTAATGGTGCGGACGAGCAGCGAACTCGCCATGGCACTCCCGTCCGTCGAAGGACGTTCGAGCCGATGATACCAAGATGACCTTCATTGGTATCGAGAATGAGCGCGTTCGAGAGTTTCATGGGACGCGTAACGTCGCATCGTGACCTATATCTTGTTAGAACTCGACGCAACGAGAGGAAGATTGCGATCATTACGTAGTTGCGAGCGTCGTACGAGCGTGATCATGCAGTTAAAGTTGTTTCAATATATCCCGGTAATGACTTCTAAGGATTAGATTTACCGGAATGGGAATGCGAGGAGAAGGATTTGGTCGCGCGTATCTGGGCCGACTATGCGTAACCGCGCTTATCCGCGAGGTTATCTACGCTGAAAACGAACGATGTCGCAACGGCCTGGCGTCGCGCCTCCGTTCGCCACGGGATAACTTCGTACGTGCTCCATCTTACGTACGCGTCGTTCGAGAAAGCCAATTATTTCAGGATCGATTTCTTCGACTAGTCGAGCGCGAGAGCATCGATGGACGCCTACATTCATCGTAGCCACGTGGATGATATTTCTGGAACGATTCGAATTCTCGGATGTTTTCAAGGCTTATGGATATCGGAAGATTCCCAGGTCGAGATAATTATCGTCCAAGAATAAAAACCTACGTGTGAGACGAAGAGAAGCTTTGAGCTCGAATAGAACTCGACTTCTCCAGACGAATTCGACGCTTTTCTTGTCTTTACTAAACGTAACTTTGTTCGATTTAATTACCTACGAAAGTAATTACGAGATCCATGTTAACGTAGTTCTCGATAGGTCAAAATTGACGGACGTTCTTGGACGTTCATTTGCTCCCTGGCGATGCATACATTCGCTCGTTTAACTCGTCTTACGAAGTTTCTCCGTTCGAGTAATTAATTCTTAACTATGACTGGTCGAAATACGGGAAGCGTCTCGTCGGTCGAAAGAAGTAGGCGGAAACGACACGAACGATCAATTATTTAACGGATACGAACCATCCGCGTATTCTACGTTCGTCCAGGATCGTCGAGTAAGACGAGGAGCCAAAAAAAGAGACGCCGTCTTTAAAATACCATGATCGCTCGATAATCGATAAAAAGCACGAGGGAAAAGGAACGGACGGAAAAAGAAAAGAAAATCCTCGTCGGCGAGTGCCCTGCTCACCGCTGCTCGTAGTTTTGGTTAACTCGTTCCTTCTCTCACCCGTAAAATCCTTTACGATCTAAATTCTCGTCCACTTCTGTGCAATCTCGAAGACAAAGAAAAAGAAAGAGAAAGAAAACAACGATCGACTACGCGTTAATCCATCAAATTACGACCGAATTTCCGCGTTGCGTTAACGTTGCCACCTCTAATTTGTCATCGTCGACTCGAACGCGAGAATCAAGGACGATTCCACGAGAAACAACGAAGGAACACCGAACGAAGCGAGACGACGACGTTTGCGCACGTTTCTCCTCTCAGTCGCAGTCGTCCTTGTATTCGCAAGCAACTCCCGAAACGGAACGAAGCCGCGATCCTGCTTACGCTGCGCGTCAACGTTCGCTCCTTATACTCCGAGCGGATAGCGCTCTACAAACCCGTACGAAATAACGATTTCCACCGTAACATCGTCCTTCGAGCGACAATGATCGATGAACTATGCGAGCAAGGACAATGTGCCGAGGGCAGGCAGGCAGGCAGGCTGGGCTGGGTGGCGGCGGTGTCGGTGCGGGATACCGTGCGAAACGGTGCGCCTCGCGTTGCCGCACGGTGCATTATGCACCGCGTGGTGGGGTATCTCCAGGCGCGTGCACACCCGCCGTAGACGTTGAAACAGAATATGCATGGAAGGTGCTTACGGCGCCTCGCTATGCGCCCGTCTCTCCTCCAACGCCACTCGGAACTGTCATTAGACTAATTATACGTCGCTCGTACGGTTTCGTGGATACCGACGACGACAACGAGTTGTCGTGACTGTAACGCGAAGTCGGTGTACCGCCGTGGAGTTTTCTAAATAATTCTTCGTCTTCTTCCTTCCTTCGCCTTCTTGAGTATTCTTCCGTATAGTCACTCTTCTTTCCTTCGGCTCCTTCTTCCAGCATCGTTTCCAGGTATATAGAGCCTAAATGCGCGCTTCATTGACTCTGTCGGTCGTTAAACGCCTGTTTACTCGAGAAGGATCCGCTCTTTACCGGAGTGGCTTCCAAGTTATCAAGAGACCTTATGTCGCGGCGCTCGGTTCGAATTCCTCCGTAGTTGGACAACGCTTTCGCGATTTATTCTTCCGATTAGTAGCACGAGATCCGACAGAGAACGATTTTGGATACGGGAGATCGTCGATGGATGCGAAAGGTTGGTCGTATCGCGATTGAACGCGCGAAACGTTTATTACGCGGAGTAAAAGAACGTCTTGCGGCTTGGTAAATCCATGGAGGTAGGATATAGCGAGCTGTACGAGGAGTTACGCGAGCGATATCGATTTTTGATCACGGAGAAACGTTCCTGGAATTTTTTCCCGCTATCGTTTTTACCATTCCGTTCGCCGCAGTGCGATTTTGTATATCATTTAATTGAAATCTACGTATCACGTCGCCGGCGTGTACGTTCGCTCTGTCGGTGCGTGGATTTCTTACTTTTTGGTAACGTTCCTTCGCTATTGTCGCCGGACCATTCACGGGTAAAGTGAGATAAATTACGTTCGTCAAAGTTAGAAGATTATTTTTGTCGTAAATTTCGAGTTTCGTAACTCCCGAATTGTCATAAATTAATTTTTCAAACGGTATATCATTCGCGACCGAAACTTCTACCTCTTGTATCTGTTTTAGCGTCGTTAAGAGAAACGTTTCTGCGAGGGCTGTGCCGTATTTATGTAAGAGCTGCGCCGCATTTATGCACGGTATATTTTGTTCTTTAGGAAACTTCAATTTTCGCGCGATGCAAGAACTTTCAATATTTTCCCGCTTTTGCGATTTCCTTTGCGAGTATTTACGAGTCGCTTCCTCAACTCGATATTAAAAGAATGCTTTGCGTTTTTTTTTTCATCGAAGTGTAATAATTTTAAGTTATTTTCCGGTTTATCGATCAACGTTTAAAATCGTTTAAAAGATTATGTTATTTTAAACGTTGTTCTTCGATTGAAAAGTATGCTCTATAGCGTAATTGCGAAAAGGATGCAATAATTGGGTACAGCTTTGCTAGCGTAACGTGACGTACGACATCTGTTCGATCACCAAATATTTATGCGTGTGGTATTTATTATTAAATTACACCGCGAATCGCACGTTGCACGGGTAATAATCGTCAAAATTAATCATTACTTTCTATTTCCAAAACCGCCTACTAATATTATCATATATCATATAATAAGGTATCACAAAGTACGAGTGAAAAATTATCCGAAATCTAATACGGTATCCGTACAAATTGAAATCATATTGTGATATGTAAATTTTGCGATATTAAATATGATCCCGATACCGTATCTTTTCCCTTTGTTCTTGCCATGTTTCCTAAAAAGATGTTCAAACTTTATCATCGGTATCTCAAAATGCATGGAAATGTATTGCGTTGATATTAGACGTTAACCGACTATCCAGAAGCTAAATGGGCATGAGGAAAGAGGAAATGATTCGCCCGCTTCAATAAGGATATGACGTTTACTAATATAAGATGGGTTAGGCGAGTGGACGATCTACCTTTGTCCTGTGCTAGTGGTTAGTTTGCCAACGTTTCACCTTTAGTACACGCACACGTACGTAGGAAACAGGCAAGCGTTCGATCGTCTATTGTCGCTCATCTATTGAATCAATTCCACATTAATTCCGTTATTGACTCGAAGAAGACTGCGAGATATTATTATGCGCAAGAATCGACGAGAAACGGTTAAAGCAGATAGCATTTGATTATTATGAACGTTCTATATCAAAATGCTCTAGGATTCTTACTGCAGTGACGCAAAACGAATACGTCCAAGCGATATTCCAATATACATTCAAACAGACATCGTTTCTATTTCTTTGTTATAAGATAACGTCGATCTTTAACGCTCAAATTTAAACCTTTCTATATAATTTTAACAGTAAGCATAGAACATGAAAGTTATTCGAGGTACGTGATTATCTCTCTCTTTCGTGTTTTGGGTAAGTCGGGCGCAAGTGCTATTTTTAAAAGTTACATAGATATTCAAGAATAAATGATTCAATATGATCTGTGAAAGCACGCAAGTTGTAACGATCTTGAGGGAATTGTGATTTGTACAGCAGTAAACTTCCTAACTCTACGATGCCTAAACTAGGCAAATACAATTAGTCACAATAATCAAATATGCAGTATGCCACGTTGATGAAATAGGGAACGGTTCGGCGAGCGTAAACATTTTCCTGGCTATTCGTCAAACGATAAACTTTTCAGAGCAAATCAGGAATTCCGTCAGATTCCCAAGGTAACAGTAACGTATTGATCTTTACAATTCTATTAAGAGATCATGTAATTAATGCAGCGAGCGTATACATATTCCATTAATTCAATGATTTTCATTTAGAAACATTAAAACTAATGAATCGGATTGAAAATATCCGATTAGCTGTCCATTTCAGAATATCTTTTAATCTTTCTTTGTTTCTCCATTACGTCCAATCGGTAAAGTAAATACTGTATTGTCAATACGATAAGAATTCCTTCATAATTAATCAATTTCGCCTATGGAACTCGTAATATCCCGAAGCTACTATTTACCCTTTGTAATATTGGCATGCATACGAAATCGACATGCATCTACGCCATGATACTGTGGAACTATTCGCGTATAACAGATCATTTGCCTATTCAAACCGTCTAGATAAACATTGACAAAATATAATTGTACATTTTGATTCGATCTACTCGGAAAAAGAAATCGACAGTTGTTTCTTCTTCTAGCGCGGAAGAATCCCTTCGTTCTTCGCACAATAATCGATATCCATAAATAATGCTCGTTTCTGAGAATTTTTATTGGTGAAATGGTACATATTGTTAAGGCTATATTATCCGCAATAATTTATAGTGATATTAAAAACATCGCACCGAGTTCCATTGTACTGACATAAGCAAGTGTCTAATTACCCTGTCGTTAATTATACTCCATGGTAATGAGTCGTTGCATGATGTACCTAGACTCAGTAACGATAATTATCGATCAGTTGTGCTCCATGAATAATCGATGATGTTGACGTTCTATCGAGATAATTAAATTTTCACGATTCATTAAAAGTGTTCATTTTCGCTATGCATTGATTTTTTTTTGTATTTTATATTTGTATCTAACGAAACAATAAAAGTACGAGCTGCATTATAAAGACAGTTGAAAAATTGTTGACAGACCATTCAAAGTTCGTTTATTTCGGCATATAGTACGTCAAGTATATAATTTTAGGCCAACTACTCAAACAATCGTTAAAATTCTAATTAAAGATTAATTCTAACAGAAAGTAATAAATTATCGTTATTGTATATACTATATATTATTTTATAAAGAAATTATGACATAAGTCTATTCGCGAGATTAAATGATATAATGATAATTATTCTGTAAATCATTATAACAAATAAGCGATTGTATTTTCTCATTTCTAAAAGATTTTCAACGCCACTTCCGATCTAAATAGCAGTCTTACGAAAATCGTCTTCAATCGAGACAGTTCTTAATGTTTCTTCTTTTTTATCTACTGGATTTACGGTCTTACCGGGCCGATGGCAGTACCTCCTGGGACAAAGATAGTTGCGAAGAAGAAATGAGCAAAAAGAAGATTTAAGAAGGAAAACCAGAGCAGCTTCATCCGAGCAGCCGAGCGGAAAATAGCTAATATTCTAAGACATTGGCGACACGTAACCGAGATGCCTTCCAGCTGACAGCCAACGAGAATTTGCTATTGGGCGACAGCATTTTTTGTATCATTATTCGAAGAACTAAAGTATATGAACAATAACACTGTAAGAATTCGAAACGAACCCATTTTGTTGTTTTAACAAGAAATGTAAATTTCTTGTTAACTACACACTACGTGTACGTACAAATACGTGCAAACTAATATGTTACGATTTCGTCATGTTAAGGCTATTATATTTCTACCAAAAATTAAAAGTTATAAACGAGTAAGTGAAATTTCATTTAATAATTCCATAGACATTCTCGCTGCGTGGCGAAAGACGAATCGCGTCGGTTTTATCTAATATTAAAATAAACTTTTTTAACGACAAATTAATTTTTCTATTTCTTGAGCAGTTCTTTATTGTTTCTTGGATTCTTATACTCTCATGAAATTTTATGGAGAAATTATATATCTATTTTATACTGTTTTTTTTTTTTACTAAATAATTATATTAAGAATACACTCTTAAAGTTTCTATCAAGTAATGGGCAGTCGAAAGAATATTCAGCTTATTTACGTCAAAATCTAGCAAAGAAAGGGATCAACACACTTTCTTGATAACCCAATAAATATTTTTTGAAAAATGATACCTTAGAACAAAAAGTGTTATACTTCGCCGAAAATGTCATTATCACATAATGCAGGCGCATCTTAATTATTCTGCAGAGGATTTATCGAGCCACTACATCTTCCTAAGTCTGTCCTCGTCTTTACACCATTCTCTTCTGGGCTTTGAGATTCTTTCTCCTTTCCACCCTATTTCACTACCTCTTCTGTCTCGCTTTAATGAATCAAAGTAGCGAGGTAGTGAAATATTTCACCTTTTCTGATTTATCAAAGAAATCCTCTAGAGACTTTAGTACGCTTTCTGCTCCTTTTTTCATCTAGCGCAGTCAGATGCAGTTAGAAAAGCACCTTAGTCACTGGGATTTCGGCCCGTACAAGCATACAATCAGTAAGCACCTTCTTGTGAACATAATTTCATGGCTTGCCAAAAGAGTTTTATACTTTACTGCTTTATTAAACATAGAATTAAAAAACTTATCGAGCATTAGAAAAGTTAATAAATCTGTGAAACGTGTTAATATGAAATTATGGCTAAATTTGATTCTCTAATTAATGTATAATACAAAAAGTTATAAAAGCGTAATTAAATATATGGAAATCGTCGAATACCAAATATCTATTTTTATTCTTCTTCAAATATTTCTGAATACTTTAAGATAAATTGAAAGTAGTTCTTCGCATTTCAATTGGACTGTTTCATCGATTTTAACATTGCCTTGCAGTACTTTAATTTGCAATAATGAATTTTATAAACGGATCGATCATTTCTTTACAACAGTTTTTATTTCTACTTCTTCGATTTATTCGCAAAAGTTACAATAAGCAGATAATTTGCCGTTCTCTAACATGAATTGCAAATAATCCGACTACGGCCATAAGATAATTTAAGGGAAAACGTGGTTACGCTTATGAACTTTGGTTAACTGCCAGTGAGCCTGTTCCGTGGTTCGTTAGGAGGTCGTGAACGTATTTTAAGATATAAATATCGTGCCTTGATCCGATCTTCGCATTTTTCATTTTCCTTATTATAATAAAATTTAATATTTCCTCACCCAAGCACTATAAAATCATCTATCTCTTAACACTTTTAAAACGAATAACATATTATTCGTCAAATAAATGATTAGCTACGACAATAATTTTACGTGATATAATTTGTTTTCGTTAATATTGATTTTAAACTGACTCCATTATTATAAACAATTATTATATACATGAAACAAATATTAGTAAAGTCATGCTCACTTTGTACGATACGTTTTTTACTCAATCAATTTTCGTATTGCTTTATTAACGTGCCCTACCTCCAAGAATTCATTTTGTTACTTTTTAGTCAGATATGTAATACAATATGTTTTACATCAACGAAACAGAGGTTTCAAATGATTTCAACCATTTTATTAAGTATTAATTCAAAGTATTTGATAATTTTTAATTCAAAAGTATATTATTTATACAGAATAGAACATGCAATTCACTGTCATTTGCAAAATAACAATGAAAATATATTAGAAGAACACGAATATTAACCATTATGGATACAGACTAACTCAAACTAGACCATCTGAAAATAATTGCGGAAATCCAGATCCCGCTCATGATTTTATTTTCTATAAGTACCTACAAATTTGACTCATATAGATTATATCCAGGATTCCTTCAAACGTTTAATAAATATGAAAACCAATAACTGCACTGTCTAATAATTACTATTACGAATCGATGATACAATATTATTTATCTAATCTTTTACGCAATGTAATATACCCTAAAAGTGATACGAATACTATATTCGCGTAAGTACGAACATATACATAGAATGCGCAAGTACGAATGAAATTAAATGTAAATTATTATTAATTTCAATGTCATTGGTACACTTGAAATAATGCGACGGAATGTGAATAAAATAATACTTACAAAGTAAATATACTGATGCGAGTGAAATGCCACCATCGCCAACGTGAGAACAGAATATGCGTGATCGAAATTGAATGTTTTCACAATTGTCGCGTAACATATATAAACGACGGGTGGACCGACGTATACCTTAGTCGGGAAATAATCGGCAACAATGAGAATTTTTATAATTTTTGTAGCTTCGTGCATAGTTACAGTATTCGCCAAGCCTACATTACTTGGATTAGCCCTTGGCAAGGTACACAACAATGGAAAAGGTGGCAATGGTAACCATAACAGCTATGAGGAGAAGATTGGGGAAAAAATAAATGAAAAGGAAATCGTGAGTTAACATATGTAAATGTTACGATGTAATATATTAAATTAACGTGACACAGTAGATGCTTATAACAAAAATAGACTACAATTACAAAAGCCGCAATAATAATTTATATATATCTTAAAAAGATATATAAAGCGGGACAATACAAATTAATACAATAAGTAAATTATTATTGTTTGACATGACGCTTAACGTGTTAACGCGCGTATCGCTAAACACCTTCCTGAAAAGAAATAGAATAAAGTAAATTAATAATGCATTTCATGTAAATAGAGTCCGTTTCTAACGACGGTGTTAGCACATGCAAAAGCAACAGCCAAAAGTCAGAACAGTGGGATGATAAAATATCTGACAAATGTACTGTCTAATCCAAAAATTCCACATCTCGGTATAGCGGAAACACTAGCTTCTGCTGGAGCAGCGGCAAACAGTATAGCTACTGGTAATTTAAACGAATTATCACATTCACGTATAATTAACACGTATATTATAATTTTATATACAATACATTACTATGTAATAACACACAAATATCTAACGAACATCGTATAAATAAAGAATTTGAAATATTGATTCGACAGGTCATAATGTAAATGGTGCGACCAGCTCTTTGGCAAATGCAATTGCTATAGCATCTTCTCAATCAAAGAGCAAAGGTGGAAAGAGTAAAGGCAGCAGCGAGGAGAGCAACGAAGATAAA
>JAITYT010000305.1:1424293-1437429 GCA_025433975.1 Liostenogaster flavolineata
AATAATAAGTCTCTCAGTAAAAAGAATAACTCCATTTCCTCTGCTAGTGCAAGTAGTGGCGCTTCTGCTCTGTCAGTAACCATAAATAAACATAAAGAAAAGAGTGACAAAGAAAAACATGAAAACCTTAAGTGTAAGGAGAAACACGGTAAAAAATGGAAAAAGAATCAAGATTTAGACGTTGTGCATCTTATGTTCGGTTAGCTATATCTTTGTAGCAAAGTTTGGTACTAGTGAAGGAAAGAGAACATTTATTTATTACATAAACCGTTATGTATGCATCTATTTCGGGGAAATGGGTTAATGAATATATTAAATAATTATTGTTTTTTACAAGTTCAAATATCATGATTTTTACGCGAGTAAGCATTTGTAATAGAAAACCATTGTATGAAGCGATAAACACATTATTCCAGAATTACAGACAATTTAATATTTGGATAGCGAAGAATAGTTGGAAAAATATTTCAACAATTGTAAACCTTACATTAATCATTATTATAACGAATTTAAATGATAATACCAGAACCGCTTTTTTAATAGTACTTGATATTATAATACCTAGTAAAATTGTATAACCTTAAAATTCAATAAGACAGCTAGAAGAATATGTTACAGTACTTTAATTATTGAAATATGACAGTTTTCTTGTTGTTTTCGAAACAGCCAAATCATCTGTAAACCACACATACGCGCATTTAAAGGTACGCGTAACCGTACTTAATTCGTCGATTTTAGATTGAGCTTAGCTTGAAATATTCAGAAGAATTTCATCCTCGCAACGATATACTTCACCATAGTCTATGATATTCATAAATTATCTTCCTGTATAGTTATTCCCTCGACCTTCTTTTAGCGATAATGTCCTTGCTAATGGAGTTGTGGAAGCCGATAATGAACATCAACCGCAACCTATAATCACGGAGAACGACGACGAGCTTTGGTGCTGTTGTTTGCTCAATAACCAAGAACAAGTAATTCCAATAAATACCTCCATTTCCCCAGATTTATTTCAACAAAATCCGTAACTTCATTTAACATCTATCATTTATTAAAATATATTACTAGTGAGGCGTACGAAATTTCCTACATCTTTCGTATTGTGTAAATGATATATTAATTATATCCGTCGAATCAATAATTTATTAACGAAATTTTACGTGTCGATCGAAATGTATTGAACACGTATAACGGGTGCAAGCGAGCAACTTCGCTTTCAAAAAACAGCATTAATTTAGTTTAAAACAAATCCCTACCTCGAACTACACGGACCTTCGAGTATAAACCGATATTCGATGAAAGAATTATATTATTGTACGTTCGCAAACACGAAATAGCTTCTACCGATCATTGAGTAAATCTACGTTTTGACCCATCGAATCTTTTATTTTTTTAAAAACAAAGAAAAGTAGAGGAAGGAGAGAATAAGAAGGAATCGAAAGGAGATCGATCGAATCGAATCCCAGCGGAATCGTTGAAACCGACCGATCGGTGCTGTGGTTTTCGCGCAGATAGGAATCTTAAGGCGTATAATAGCGAATGGAGGGGTAGGCGTCGTAACGAGAGTACGAGCCGTCTTTCTTTCTTTTCATCTTTTCCTTTTTTCACGAGTATTTTACCGAGCGTCGATTGGATTAAATCGCGATCCGTTGTGTAGACTAACGCGCGGCGCCGGGCGCATTACACGAGCGACGTTCGCGCGCGCGTGATGGCGGCTCGCAAATTACAGACTTCGTTAGAATCCCCGTTATCTCGATACCTCATCTTGCCGGGGGAATTATAAAAACAATTCAGATTTATACCTTACGGCTTATCACGTCGGAGAAAGTTATCTACGTGCGCGCGGCACGAGCGCCGTTACTTCGGTGAAACGTACGAGGCCCGATAAATCTCAAAGGAAGAAAGGTTTTGTTTCCATCAAGGATTACAGGCATTGGATAGCGAAAAAATTGCATGAAAGGGGAAAGAGAGAGAGAGAAAGATAGATAGATTGAGCAAGTAAGGGGCGGGAGACGGAAGAGAAAAGATGAAACGCGGAGAAACCAGTCAGTCGTAGATTATCGTGAGAACGAAGTTGCGAGTATTACCGCTAATATCGCAATGCGGTACGATGAGTTACTCAGCGACAACAATTTCGAGATTACTTACGTACAAGAAATATGGAAATGCGTGTACAATAAAGTCGGTCGTTTCTTTTGATCCAACTTTCCATTTTCTTTTAGCAGCAACGCTACCTCGGATCACAAAACAAGAGGATATGAAGTTAGACGCTCATGTGTAAGAGAGAGAGAGAGAGAGACAGAGAACTATAGAACTCAACAAAAACGAGAACGTGACCACACTCGTGCGCGGAATTTACACTGACGCAGAGTGCGGTACTCGAATCGAAGTGCTGGTTACAATTCAGTTTTAATATCCTTCAGGTTTAATAACCTTATCCTTCATTCCAATAATATTCGTTCAAAGCGTATTGACGGTATTTAATTAAGTTATCGATCACGATGTCCTTCGACATTCTCTTTGTACCTTTGGCGGCATTTTTTAAAAAGGCTAACTTCATGTGACAATAGTATTCTCGTATTTGCATTTTCTCTTTTTTAAAAGAGTCATCATACCATAAAAAAGAGCAATCAGACGCGAATGAAACTATAGTCAAGATAGCCTTCTGTGCGTTTCTTACAGTTTTAAGCGTAACGAGCGAATAAAACAGTTGCTTCGAATGGAAGCCTATACACTCATCAAAACAGGCAGTCAGAATTTAGTCAAAATCGTCAAAAATCTTATTGTCCCATTCTCATTCACTCCCTTTGTCTCAGTTCACGTTTTTGCATCAAAAAAAGCGACAGAGAAAAATCGAAAAATCGAATTTTTAAGTTTGAAAACCGGTTTCTTATAGACTTTACGATAGAAGCATCGTACGAATAGATACGACTCAAAAACAAGATCGTCATTTTACGTCATCGTCGTTGAGGGTCCGTTTTTTCGAACTTTTTCGCTCAAAATCGATGCAAATGCGAATAATTATCAGTATCTAGATGGTTTGAGCGATTAAAACCGATTAATACGTGTTTTGGATGGTATCGTTGAAAAAAACGAAAACGTTTTGGGCTGTATCTTCTCGCACGATGCTCTTATTGAGAAATGGACAGCGGAACTGAATTCTACGCTTCGAGATCTATAAGAAACTGGTCTTCGAGTCGTTAAATTTGTACCTTCGATTTTTAGCAATTTTTAAGGATTTCCCCAACCTTTAGACTTAAGAGTTTTGACGATTTTGACAAAAATCAGAACATTCATCTGAATGGACTTCAACAATTGTGCTTGATACAGAGACGTAAAATATGCAATTTCACGAAGTTCAAAACGTCGAGAAATGCTCAAAACGATTATTATGCGATCTTGACTGTAGTCTCGTTTGCGTAAGACTGCTGCATCTTTCGGTACATTGCTCCTGTCGTGAATCTCAATTTACATATTTATGTTGCTTTTGTCATTTCCTACTACCCATATGTCGCGTCTATATACTTTCAAATATTTCAATATAAATATATCGTTGATTATTGCTACAGCGTCGTTCCCATTTTGTCCTAAGTAAGTCTCCATATAATTTCCGCGCCGTGCGACGTCTTCATTGGAAGCAAGCAAGAAAGAACCGTCGATTCCGATGGGGTCGAAGACCAGCTACGTCGTTGCAGAAAATCGCTTCCTCGTTAGCGGACCAAGTCGAACTCGAACGTTTTTCTTGACGTAGCCTCTGCGAGTTCGGAGGGGGCCGGCCGAGTGAAGAACGAAGGGAGTCCGCCGAGGTAGCTTAAGATTTATGCCGGTACGTACGCATTACGGTGTTGTTAATATGCAAGACGGCGAGTCGACTATACCCTTCCTCTTCCTCTTCTTCTTCTCCTCCTTTTCTACACCTCCTTCTCTCCCTCGACCGTCGCGCACCCCTCTCTAATGCTCGTGGAAAAAGAAGAAAAAGAAAAAGATAGAAGTCGAGAAGAAAAGTAAGCAGTGGTGAAAGATGTAGACGAGGAGGAAAGGTGGAATCGCGAAGAGAATGGTTGCTAAGGACAAGGATGGAGCGAATAAGAGTCGAAGAGTGACTTCGCTATAGAGTAAGATAGAAGAACTGCACTTTAATAATTTATTTAGACGCCGTAGCGTAATCCGAGATATTCATCCGGGTAAAATGGGTAATCGTGGACTCGGTCGCATCCGTGCCACGCAATCGTCGCAATTATAACTGTATGCACCGACTGAAATATATTCGTATGGAAACTGCGAGCGTATTTGGATAATATACCACACGTCGTTGTATACATCGAACAAATATGTTTATTTTTATATTTATTTGACGATAGAACGATCTATTGTTCTTGCAACACCCGCCTCTCGACGAAATAAAAATGCGGGGAAAAAATGCAGGAACGATATATTCATCGTAGGCAAAAAATTAAAGAAAACAGAACGTTTAAGCGGAGAGATCATGGGCGACTACCGGAATACGAATCGATCGAACTGATTTAATTACGAGACACGAGTAAAATCATGCCACAAATTAAATGTAATTTCACTTTGGAGGATTTTCGTCCTTAAAATTCAGGATTCCGACTCGTCCGAGTCGCGCGAAAAATACGTATGTGCGCGTATTAAGATCAAAGAGAAATAAAAAAAAAGGACGTTGCATGAAGAAAGAAGCGATCCGTTCTTTTTTCGTGAAAAAGTTCATGTTACTCCGAATACACGAAGAAGGACACGCTACGTAGACGTAAAATATATAAGCAGCGACTACCATGCATTATGTATCCCGCATGAAACACCGTGTAAGCGCGCGCACTTGGTCTTACGTAAGCAACCGCAAAGGCAGCATGGTTCATCGCGTTTACATCGAGAATGCTTGCTAACGAGCGTACCATAAGCCGGCCAGTTCGGTATGAACCACGCGGAACGAGCTCGTATGCCCGAGTTTTATCGATGGTCGAGCGTTGCTAATAAACGGACAAATACTGCACCGCACCTATGTCCTTCGTACGATATTCCGCTACAAATCGGAGCGTTTCTCGACGAGACGACACCGTCGTCGCAGTCGCTGCTGAAAATTCGCGAGGCTACGTGCAAACAAAAAATAATAACGAGATCGATCTCACGTTTACGAGCGTATCGATTCGTTATTCGCGGGTTACATCGTCTCTCGCTTTGCCTCGCGGAATTCACGCGATCACCACGGGTCTTCGACTATATCGAAAACGATATTGCCGATATTGCTCGTTCGTTCTGACGCTCCGCAATTGTTCCTATTTTTGGAGAAAAAGAAAGAGAGAGTAAGAGACGATTGCACTCGATCTATTTTTTAATTCGGATTCATTCGCCCATAGAAGGCTACCGCGTCGCCTTTTTATTTCCAAAAAACGGAAATATGCGCGTTGTTATTACTTCGCCTGCCGCACATTTATCGTATCGCCGTTAAGTCGGCGCCAGCGAGTGTCTCGCAGATTCTACTAATTTTAATAGAATTTTAATAGTACTGTAAGAATTTAACACAAGACGATCTGGTAAATTGGGAAAGGAGAAAATAGCATCTATGCGTGTTCAAACAAAAACTTTGTAATGACAAAGTAGCGTCACCACTGGCGAAAAGAAGCCACGCGTACATGAAAATGCCCGGCAAAGTTTGAAGTCTTCACTTCGGTGTCATAAAGAGTGTAACGTACCCGAGGTAAAAAAAAAACGTGTGATCTTGTTTCAAAACACTGTCGTACGAAAGAGCAGGGAATTGGAAAATGCAAATAACGCGTGGAGATTTCATACGGAAGATAGTTCGATTCGAGCGAAAGAAGGAACGAAGGAAAAAGGGGAATAAGTCGAGAATGAAATCTTTCTGGCGCGAGAAAACGACGAACGAGATTCGAGCGCACGGATTTCGTTCCGTTACGAGCTAATCGTTCTCGTCGTCCTCTCCATCGAATTCCATCCGGTAAACTCACCCGCATCGTCGCATTACCAAGATTTCCTCGAACCAGCGATGAACTTCCTGGAGGAACACACGTACACGCACAGACAGAGACAGAGAGAGAGAGAGAGAAGCGGACTCCGCGATACGAGGCGTCGTACGACGATCAAAGGAGGCTGGAGGTTGGCAATCGAGAGAGAGGAGAAATAGGAAGAAGGTGCGCGGCACGATTCCGGTACACACGATCAACGATAAAAGTGTAGGCGCGCTTGCGAGTTCGTTCCTCCTCTCGGGTGCGCTCGTACGTGTGTCGGTTGATACGGAGCGCGGGGAATGCTATTTCAAAGCGTTTACGTGGCCCGGTCAGCCGCGGAAAGAAACAGGACGATGAGAAGATGAAAAAGAAGAGAAAGGAAGGAAAGAACGGAAGAAAGAAAGAAAGAAAGAGAAGAAACGGATAGCGTGGTGGACGGAGCGGTCTATGGCGCGACACAAGAGAGCAGAGGGGAAGGAAGATCGGGAGGACGACCCACGCGCCTCAATAACGATCACGACGCGTCCGGTACCCGGGCTCTAGCCCGGAGCGACGAACGAAGACAATGCCCGTAAATACTGGATGCGCGAGATGCGCTCGTCATCCTACGGGGAAGCGAGGCATAATTCACAATGGGACGTATCTCTTTAAATCGCGCGAAACCGTAAAAACTCCTCTTCCTTCTCGTCTTCGTCTTCCTTTTCGTCCATGTCCACGTTTCCATCCTTGTCGTCGTCGTGGTCGTTTCGAATCGAGCTTATACATTATCGCGGTTGAACTTTGGTCGTTTCACTGGTTGCGATCGAACGTGACTTTTCTGTCCAAGTATCGCACGCGCGCGTCTACGATCTTACGACGACGACCATGGGAAAGAGAGAGAAGGAGAGACCGAAGGAACGATTCTTGGGACAAGAACGCTCGTCGACGACGACGAAGAGTCGCGAAAGGCCGATCGATTAACCCTTCATCGATCTCCGGTGAGCGAGAGCCCATGTTATATCGGCGTCTAGTTAACGTCAGCGCTTGGACGATGCAGCGGCGCCTTTGTGATCAACGACCTCGTACTTTGGCACTCGCTGAGCGAGCGTGTCTTATCGTTGAAAGGCTTTCGACCTACCTGGCCGTCGCGGCGTACCTTCGCCGATGAGACGCTTGTAAATGTCGCGTCGATTTCGCGGACGTCGCGGCTTTTTATCCGCCTCGCGTTTCAATTGCCATTCGTTCCATCGCTTCGAGATCGCACGAGATTCTATGCTCGTTTCGCGTACGCACGCGACCACTCCACGAGAATCGCCTTCTTTCATCGCTTCGAAATTTTATACCGAACCATTCGCTTAACCTCGTCCAATCGCGGTCGTACAACTTTTTCGTGTAGATAGTCCGCGAAATCATCTGGCTGTTTCACTGCATTCGGAGCGGTAATTACCGAAAGGATATCGATGACGTCGTTTGAGAACGATCGACGTATTTTAATTTATTCGTACGTATACGTGTTACGTCCACGTAAGTATCGATAGTTTATATAATTTGAGAATTTCTGTAATACAGTACAATCGACTATTTGACAAGCGCTGACATCGAGTTTTCGAAAACGAATAATTTTCTTTTTCCTAGCGAGACAACTTATCTCTATTTCATCCGATACACGATGAGCGCTGGATCCCTTCCAGTTACGTGATCGTCATCTTGTCTGGCACAGGCAAACAGAACGACACCGTATCGTATCGCGGAATGTTAATTAAATCGATATTTCAAAATTCGATGTACAGTGGTTAAGATCGAAGTCAGCTCGAGACGAAGACGTAGAAATTTTTCAAAGTGTTTTTCAGGTCCTGTGAAAGTACGTTTCTCGCGAATGAAAAATAACGGTAATTCCACGCGAAGTAAAGCCGACTAAGTACGATACGACTCGTTCTGTTTTTCCAATAACTGTCGTTATAATGCCCATCGGAACGTAACGAATTAATCACTTTGTCGTATTGGTCGAGTTGCTTCGTTCCTGCACGGACTGACGCGGTGTAAGTTGTTCGATGTTAGCAAACGTATTCGAGAAGCGTACTTACGTAATATCATATATAATATATGTTATTTACAGTTGGAAATCTCGCGTCGACGTTCTACGAACAAATAATAGAATATCGATTCGCAAGAAGATGTCGGTAGGATTTTCAATGTCGATCTTTCGAATTCGCCATGTTCGTTTCATTCCCATGCGTTCAACTGCGAGCGGTTAATCGGTACATCGTATGCAGATGTAAAATCATTGTTGAGCCAAATCTACCCCGTCTATGGATGCGAATCCAAAATTATGCGTCACCGCATATTCGACGCGGCTATTAAAGTTCCTATTACGAGCCAATTTAATGTACAACGAACGAAACTACCCGTTGGCTCGACAAATTCGATATAATCGGAGAAATCGCGTTTACCTCGGGCATCTAGCGCTCTGAATTTTACTTTGGCTTCGTTATCTCGCGCGTATCGTGAATATATTGCAAAAGAAGAGAGAGAGAGAGCGTAACGCATGAACTATTTTCCGATCAATCTATTTTCGATCAATTTATTCGGGTTTTCCGTGCTCCAAAAGAATACTGTTCCACCTCGTAATCGAGCCATTAAACGTTTGCTCTCTCGTACTCGTTCTTTCCTTCTTAAACGTTCTCTTACTCGACCAAACGCGACGATCCACTCGTAATATCGTTTTAACTCGACCGCGTCCCTGTTATTATTCTCGCAGTTGTTTACTTCAACGATTGTTGGATGCTTTCGCGAGAAACGCGTCGTTTCATCCCCGTTCGAGACGCTTTCGAAACGCTAAGTCGCCGTGACATCTTCGCCGTATTAACGATAATGACGGGCTATTTATTTCCTCGAACTTTTTCGACGACGATCGTCAAGATAAATCATTGCGCGAGACTCGAACGTTCGACGGAACGCTAACGGTACCCTCGGAAGGAGCAGCCTAAGTACAAAATAATAACGCAGCAGCGTATACGTACGTACGTGAGCACGTACCTGCATCGGTATGCATTAGAAGCATACGCGCGGGTAAGTTCCACGAGATCTTAAAGAAAAACGGATTTTCCTGGCTGGATCGGGAAGCGTTCTCTTCTGGCCTAGGTCGTCGAGGTCGCACAATGAATTATGAATAATTTATAAAAGACTCGGCGAAGCGAACGATAGGAGAATCTTTTATTTTAAGTCCGGAGCGTTGATTGCGATTACGTAAAGGCGCGCGCTATACCGCGACCACGCGTGTGCTTTAACCCGGTGTACGCGCTCGTTTATGCTTGCATTTTATACGCACACATCCGTGCAACGTATTTATACGAGCGCGCTAGCCCGACGACGCATTCCGTCCCTGAAAATGCCATTCCTATCGCTTCCGCAAACGAGCGTGAAATCCACTTGAATAACGTTTTGTTTCGGAGCTCGTTTCGAGCCGCGCCCAACGATTCTCATAAAAGTAAAGCCTAAAGTGAATGACGCTCGTGTCAATAAAGTGAAATACGTCGACGAGTATAGCGCGCAACCGGAGTTTCAATGAACTCGATAAATGCGAAACGGCGAATGGACTTTCGAGTGCGGCAAACTACCGCGGATGTCGGTTTTTCGACTGCGTACGGGGTGTACCTCGACCCCTTCGCCGTCTCCTCTTGCTCCTACATCCCTCGGGCAATCGACACGAGCTTCCGTCGCGATGATCGTCTTTCCGTTCGAAGGGCAGCGATTTTGTCGACGACGACGGATGGACGGCTGCGGCGTCGAACGCGAAGACCAATAAAAAGTACCAACGAAATCGATAGGCAGATAGAAATATTCATCCGGTGAGATCGTCGCGGAAGAATGATGAAAATACGTTTTCGCGATGCGAGGGAACGGATTTAGGAGAAAAAACGGATAAGAATCGGTGGAAATTGAACGAGATCGCGCTTCCGGCAAAAAAATACGGCGCCGTCCTTCCGTCGTCGGTTCGCGTCGCGATAATAAAAAAAGCGTCGACGCTTTGTAACGCGTTAGGAGACTTTTTTAACGACGTGGAACGCGAATCTCCGCGATTATCGCGTTCTTAAAATTGAAAATAAATTGATACCGGTTTTTATGTGCAAAGGATGCGTTTATCGCGATATCGTTTCGCTTTTTTAACTTGGATATTTCGACGGACACCGCTTGCAAATCGTTCGTTGATAATCGCTGTCTACCGATAATTACGATTCTTCCCTTGAACGTTTTATCGTTACGAGCCGTTATGTCGATGCTATTTACTTACAATTATCGTTGCGTGCTTCGATGCGTCCTTCGCTAAATCATTTACCGTTACCGACAGCGCCACGGAGAAAACTACAGCCTTCGGTTATACGAGCGAACTGTCGCGAACGCCGGAATTCCTCGATCATCGTTTCAATGTCGCTCACGAGAACTTAAATCTTTCTTAGGGTGGATCTCGATCGTTCATTTATAGCCGCTGAAATACTACGATTCGAATCCTTCGACGTGAAACGATAGGGACAACATATTTGAAAGAACAGTGCAATGACGATACAACTTTTAGAACGATTTTATACGCGCGGATACCGTCTCTATCGAGTGTTCACTATCGATTTCTAAAGGAACGGTTGATGGTATTTTTTGTAATATAAATAATATAGTTTTTCACCTTCAGCGAACGTAAAAAGGAATTATCGCGTTTATATCCAGCAGATGAGAAGCAAAATATCGCGCAAAAAGTCAGGAGCTCGCAAAGCTGAATAAGAAGAATATTACGTAATATTCCGGTAAGATAATGAGAATAGTCTGAAAGAAAAGAGAGGAAAGAAGACGAAAGAAAGAAATTAAAAATTCGAGAACGATATTAAAAATAACTCGATAAAAGAACAGTGTCGATATTTAATGACCGCGGAAACTGATGGAATTACGAACGAAGCTTCTTCGAGGTCCGTACCTTTTCCACTTACGACATTTATTAATGACTTACAAATACACCGTCATATATCGCGTTTCTTACGAAGATCACTGCTCCAATAAGAGACGGCTCTCGTTATAACCTTTTCGCTATAATTTGCGCAAGTATCACGTTGAACTTTAACCAATCATAACTACCGCTATAAAAGCTGACGCTAACAAGAAGACTTTCATTCCTCGATCAAACTGTTAATTTGACCAAGTAATATCCTTCGATTTCCGACAATAAAAAACCATAAACACTTTTTTCGAGAAACAGTCGTTTTCCATATATTATAAATAATTCGTCATTACGATACATATCTTTACATATCGTAATTACCCTCGAGACAGTTTCTCGCCACGCGAACGACTCAGTTTTTGAACTCCGATGTGGTTTCGCTCCGTAACATTTTCTACCAACCCGTCGTTCGAATGGAAAACAGTCCTATACATTTTTGTACCTTCCCATTCAGTGCTTTGAGTGAAAGCGTTAAAACGCTGAAGTGCGCGTGTCGCGCGACATTTGTAAACGCCGATTCTGCCCTTTTAAAATAGATCAACGTCATTCCTGACAAATTTTTCGTGCGAATTTGATTTTTGTTAACCAACATTTTTTTTAGCGAGAGAAAAATGGATGAAAATAGAAAAAAACAGCGGCACTTCGACGCGATTGCAAAGTGCGTTAAACGATCGTAAAACGAATCAAGGAGGAAGAGTGCCCACGTTAGATCGAGAGAAGCGAGTAACACGGAAGGAAAAGCTTTTAGGATTGGATAATGTCGCCGTGCTAACGTGCGCCACGTTGTTGGCCAATACTATTATTATCAAAGAAGCAGAAAGAAAAAGAGCGGAAAGAGTTTTTTCTACCGACAACGCGAAAGAAAAGCTTTTTAAAAAGAACACGGACGAATACGACACGACAAAGCGTGCGCCATCCAGCGATAGAACGTCATCGTGTGAATACACTCGACGTACAAACGAAACTACCATGTAAGATACCAGTTGCTATTTCATTGTTCCGAATGGGCATTAAAAAACGTCCACCGTCAAGCGTGAGTAAGAAAAATTTAATCTAAATTCCACATTATACCGAGTGGGCCAACTTTTGGGCTGACTATTTTTGATAATTTATAACTTTGGTAGAGTTTATTTTTAATTATTTAAAAAAAAGTTTATTATTTTAATAAATAATTTATGAAAATTTGTAATGGTTGCATACTTAGTTAAAGAACGAGTTCAAATTATTGAATTTTATTACGTTTCAGGACGATGTGTTATTACAACGCAGCCGGTCTAAATTGGCACACCCTGTATATTGCCATTCTTAGAAAAAGGTGTTCTCTCCTTTCCTGGTCGTAATTTCAAGGAATATAGGGACGTCCAGGGCTTTGATGGAACATTCGGTGTTTTATTAAAATTGACAAAAGGAAAAGACGAGAACGAGGAAGTTTCAGTGGCTGCGCGAAGAACAACGACATCGACGATAACGACACGAAGTAGCGAAATTCTACTTAAGACGCGCATTTGTTTCCGTGCCACGAATAGCGGTGAATCGCGACGTCTCGTCGCGGAAGACGAAGATTATGCGGAGAGGAACGATAATCACGGAAACGAGGGTAATTTTAACGACGAATCTCCGTAATACTTTTTCCTTCCTCCCACTCCCTCTTAACAATGTCATTCTGTTTCTACGCGAAACCGATGTTCTCGAAGTAAGAACGAAGTTCGACAAACTTTGGTACGAAAGGAGACGAAGGAGGGAGCGCAACCGAGACTGAAACGTATTTCCGACGATGCGTGAAGTACGACCGAGCCAATGAAAGGACGAGCGGTGATCCAAGAGGCGAGGGAAGGAGGGGGAAGAGCCGCGAAACGCACGAAAAGCACGAGGTGTAACGGAGTACCGAACGACGAAATAAGAAGACCGAAGCCATGAAACTGTACGGAGCTTAAGAGGAACGGCCGAGGCTACAAAAAAGTAATTATATTAAATGACGCTAAATTACAGGGCCACGGTTCGCGTGGCGCGAACCAAGACACGAAGCGGAGGGTAAGACGGACGTATGGACGGTGAGCGCGTGGCTGCAGCGCCGGTATGACGCGATTCATCGAACACCGAGAATATTAATTAACGAATTATGCGCACGCCTTTCGAACGTTCGACGATTTACGATGACGATCTTCGTCAATCCTCTCTCTCTCTCTCTC
>JAITYT010000305.1:1441072-1455743 GCA_025433975.1 Liostenogaster flavolineata
GCTTCAAAGGTAATCGTTAAACCGCGATGAAAGTAGATAACCGCGTTATCGTTCAAATCAACCGAAATTTTCACGATTCGTTCGTAGACTGGAATACGCTCTTACGAGCTTCGCGGTCCTGGACAAGTTCCAGAAAAAAATCTCGAATTCCCGGCAAAATGGCGGAACGTCGCATACCGATTCGCGAACTAACGGTAAATCACGAGCGTCATCGAGGAAGCGACATCGAAACGCGGGCAACCGACGATCTCACCGATTGGAAAATTAGTACGAGGTAAGAAAGCGAGTCGTACGGAGTGTTCGTACGTGCTCGATCGATCGATCTTACGAATTTCGCGGTCGATGAAAAGTCGTGGAAAAAAATGGACGATTGCCGACGAAAATCGCGAAATGTCGCATACCGATTCGCGAAATAACCGCAAATGAAGAACGTCATCGAGGAAGCGACATCGAAACGCGGGCAACCGACGATCTCACCGATTGGAAAATTCGTAGGAGGTCAGAAAGCGAATCGTGCGGAGTGCTCGTACGTGCTCGAGCGATCGATCGATCGATCTTTCGATCGGTTTTCCTCGTTGGCGAATCCCCTCGGTCCTTCGCGATCCACCGAGCGAATCGAGCCGGGCGGATTGTCGTTCGCGTTTATCTCGTGCGGCATCGTTTCGCGATGAATAAACAGCGCGCGCGTGCTTCTTCGAAACAATTTAATCTACATAAGCCAACGGCTACCGTCTGCCTGCCTGCCTGCCTGCCTGCCTGCCTATGGACTGATTCGGTCTGCGCCCGGTACGAAACGCAAGGAAACGCTGGGTCGATTTGTCTCCGCTCGTACCAGCGAGCGTACGACGCTCTTCCAGGGACGAGCAGGAGGACGACGGATCTTCGTCTTTCGAGGCACGCTTAAAGATTCGCGACTCGGGTCTAAGAGTGGAGTCGACTTCGAGAGAGGAAAGGTGGATCATGCGAGAGGCAAAACGGCGTGTTTGCGAGTGTGTGTATATGTGTGCGCGTCTACAGTCGGAAGAAAAAGAGAGAAAGAAGAAGAACGAGATACGAGAAGACGAAGAAACAGACGGAATAGGAGAAGCAAAGGACGAGAGCTAGAATGCCGTCGTGTATTCAGCAGACCGCGAATAAGACACAAAGCCGGTCCGACGCTTCCTATCTGGTATCGCGTCACCGTGTCGCGCTGAATTGGAGCGGACTATGAATCTCTCATGGAAAAATTCGCTCGAGATTGAATCGTCGTCGAAAAAGGTTTATCTTCGCGGAGCGTTGCCAAGCCGCCTTCGAAAAAATGCTAAAGAGAGGAGGAGGAATGGGCTTTAGAGCCGTTTCGACTGCGAATGACTTAAACTTCGGATAAGCTCGTTGTCGTCGTCGTTGTCGCTTCGCCGTACTTTACGTACGAGCGTAGTTAAACAGTCGGCGTTTTCTTTCAGATCTTGACACGTTCCTTGTGAACGACCAATGGTTTTACCGTCCCATCGATCCAGCTAATTTCGCTCGGTTAGTTCGTGGGGTATCCACATATCCATTTTTTTCACTTTGCCAATTTTATAAAGGTGTCGCAATAGCGTTGTACGGTCAACTTTCATTCTGGCATCAAGTTCCCCTGTAGATACAATTGGATTCGTTTCCATCGATGCTTTCGGAGCATCGTTTTTACAGACGTTTTCAGTCTTCCACGCGGTTCATTTTCTAGGGAAAAATCAGCAGACCGAAAGTTTTTAAATCAACGCTGCACTTTTCGATCGTTAACGATATTCTTTCCTAACGCCTGGTTTATATTGCGTGCAGCTTCTGCAGCATTGTTGCCAAGTTTATACTCGTACAAGTAAATTACACGAATATCGGTTGAATTCGTATCCTTACGAAATTAAAAAAAAAAATAACAGAATGGAACACTTTTGAGAAAATCTTCTTTGTTTAAACGTGACTCTGACGTTGAATAGTTCGACTATGAGGGAGACAAACGTTCAAGTGTAAAGAAAATCCGACATTTCATATGCACCAACCTAATAGTCAAACGCAGTCATCGTCTTCGTCTTCGTCTTCGTGAAAGATGACGAATAAGCACGTGACGGACGAAGTTAGCGCGAGAAAATTGCCACAGGACGAGTATCGACTCAGCCAAGGGCTTCGTTCGTGTCTCCTTGATACTTTGTCGCTTTAAATCGATCAGCCGTTTGTCTTCTGTAATCATCGATTCGAAGAGGCGCGCCACAAAGGAAGAGGAAGAACGCGAGACCGAAAGACGACCATCGATGGAACCATCTACGATCTTTGTCCAAACGAGAATCCCTTATCTCTCGACGTGCACCGCGCTATCGTTTCGCTAATGTTGACCTTTTCCTCCGAATCAAACGATCTATCCCATTTCAAAGCCGTCGTCGTCGTGGACAAAAAGGATGGGCATGGTTCACGACGTTAACCGCGCGACGAGTATCCATCTTTCAATCGTCGAATTAATTTTTTATTAATTTCTTTATTCGGTTTAACGAACGGAGAAGTCGTAAAGATCTTGACCCTAGATTCATAAACATTCGTCTCTCAGACGAATATACATCGACGATTTTTTTCTTTATAGAATACTAGGAGCAATAAAACACACTTTAAATCTGAAAAGTTGTTTATTAATCATTAATTTTCTGAAATCTAAATGAACACGATAGTTATTCCGAGCAATCGACATATAATAAACCGCGATGATCACTTTAAAAGTTACAAGTGTTTACGTATTTTGCGCGGTCTGTGAAGTGAATAAATATTTAAGCTTAAAGCTCGTAGTTATCATCTCGTTTACAGCTATGCGTAGCAAAATTAAAGTCGAGAGTTTCCGCGATTGAGCGAAACGTAGGAGCTCGTCGTTAATGACTGTAATCGTTTGTGACGAAGGATGCCGCCTTTTACGCTCGTTATCGCGTCGAAAGGGAATACCGCTATTTTCCGTCTCTTACGCGAAGATGCAAAGACTGATATCTTCTTTAATTAATCGGTAATTTAGCCTTTGCCTTCTCGACGTTTCGAGGATCGGTCGAATTATGCGCGTCCGTGTGCAACTTTCTATAGAGGCGCGATTAACAGTGATTTCAGGCGACGTGAAAAAGGAAATCCCTAAACGCGACATTAACGAGAAGGCACGTGAAAAGGGTATAAAGCGAATCGGAAGGAAAACGAGTTTCTATCTGAACCGCTTAATGGACTAGCGAGACGTGTGATTTTAATCATGAGTTCGAAAGTTTTCGATCGTTCGACAGTCTAAAGATTTTATGCGTTTCGAAGAGCGACGTATCGATTCGATTTACGAACGATACTCGAAATATCACGGTAAATACGACGAAATCGCGGAAATAGTGTTGAGATCGGTGGAAGAAAACCTTTGGAAATAAATCCGATTCGCGAAGATATTTCGTTCGTTCAAATTTTTCTTCGGTATTCGCGCTGTAGATTGAGAGATCCTTCTCTCCATTTCGTAGCTTCCGCTTCGTACGTTCTCGAGCATCTTCTTCGAAGTCGTACGCAGCAAAGCTGATTTTCGACGTCGACGAGAACGAATATCTTCTCTGCGAAACGATTGAACGATTCTCGATGAAGGTCCGCGCGTTGCTTCGTATCGCGATGGTCAGGAGAACGATGACAAACGAGTCACGCGATCAATTTTAAATCGACGCGTCGCGCACTTCCTATCGAAAACGCATAAATTAGCCGATGCGCCAGTGATACGAAATTATTTGGCCCATTGGAGAAATTAAAATCAATCGAAACCGCGCATTACGAGTCGAGGGAGATCATAAATTTGCGTAATTGGACTAAATCAAAGCGTTGAGGTAAAAGCGACGGTTGAATTTATAGGCTCGGCTTTCGTCACCTACGGCGCCGTGCAACGAATCGGCGCTGTTCCTACGTTACAGTGCGCTCGGTACAACGTATCGAGTGTCGACGAGCAAAAAAGGATCGATTATAAATTAGCGATCGTTGTCGACGTCGTCGAAATTAATAGTCCCTTTCGATGCGTAATTTAACGGCGTTAATATCTCTCTACTGATTACAAAAAATGAGTTCACGGCAGAGCGTCGAATAGTAAATGTAAACGCGTGGAACGCACGCAAGAATACGCCGTACGCGTAATCTACGAGCGTACGCGTCGCACTCAGCTCCAAGCGGATATTTCGGATTCTGAAAAACCTCGCATACCGACGCAACCGATCCGTGCGGAAAAATAAACTCGAGCGGCCCTCCTCCTACCGCGCGGACGAAGCGTTGAATTTGCGCGGAAATAAATTGTCGAGGAAAAAAGAAACGACTCGTTTTAAAGGCCACGCTAATTTCATCTATTAATCCGTTTACCTATTCGCGTCCTTACGATTCCACGGTACGTTTCAATTTACGAGATACATTGGTGCGTTTCATCGGCGCCGTGGAGAGACGCGTCCCGACTATCCGGGCGTTTCCGTAATTACAATGGACTTCGGAACTCTGGGAAAAGGACGAGCGCGAATTTACCTTTGCGCGCTCGTTTTCTTCGAAGGTAAAATCTTGATAACTCAGCGCGTTGCCTCGAACTCGACGCTTCGAAAAACGAAGGAGGGAAACGGAGAAAGGCAAAATCTCGAGACGGTGCGGAGCTTCGTGCCGTTGGTGGCTGGCGTTTATTCGCGGCGAGCAATTAGCCTAACGCCTAACGTTAGCCGACCGAACCGTCAGTTACGAGCTCGCGGATACGCCAAATGCGAGCGGCGATTTCATAGAAATTCACGGTGCGCGCGTATAACGTCGGTACATACTCCGAAACGTGAAACTCGTCCAGCTACAGGGAACCGCCATTAGTAGTACAGCTCACTGTATAGTCGTCCCGTCCTATCGCGCGTGTCCTGTCCTACGCCTCGTTCGCGAAACGACGCGATAGTGCCGTTTTGTCGCGTATCCGTAGAAAACAAATTCGCGTCTCGTAGAGCGACCGATTCGTTCGACGAAGGAGCACCATTAATCCACCCTCGAATCACGACTGCTCGAATGCCTGCGTTCGTCGGTTGGATGCTTGTACAAATTCCATGCCTTTTCGCCATCGATTTCTCTGGAACGGCAATTTTTTCGATCGAACTCTCGCGACGCTTTGACTTTTCGATTTTTTTAATCATCGAAAGAGTGTACTATTATGTAAGTCGCTCGGAAGCCAGTGCGGTTAAGCCCATTTTTCTATCTTTTCCGATTTTTGTAGATTTTAATGGAATAAATAATCTCGTTGCTTTTAAGACGCTGCCATTATCTGTATAAATACTTTATATACTTTTCTGATAAAATTGATAAACCAAAAATTTAGAAAATTCATCTATTAAAAAATATTAATTTTCTCAACTTTTCTTTTTAGACTTAACCGACTTAGTTGGCTTCCGAGCGACTTATATTTGCGTGAATGATCATTTCGTACGAATGTCGGATCGTTCGGTCGATAGTCTCTTTTCATTTCTTTGGAATGGCCTTTCTTTTCGAAATCGTTACGAGCTGGAACGAGCGTATCGAGAGTGCTGAAAGATCGTGCTATATTTACTCGTGCGAATATCTCGCACGAATGTCGGAGTATTCCGTTTCGATCGTCATCCGTTTCTCGTTAAGTCGAAGTAGTCTCTCGACGATCCTTTTCTCTGAGATCACGCGGAACTACGATTAACACCGGCGATATTGTCTCGAGCTTCGGCGGAAAATCGCGATCACGATTCCCGGATCGGCTTAATTTCGATTTCGCGGCTCGCGTCGTAACGACGATGCGCCTTAACGACGCTCGATTTCGAGCAATTTTCGAACGTAAAGGCTCCTACGGAACGTGGGTGCTTACGACGCGCGGCTGTTGGCGTCATTAACCGTACGATGGCTCGCTCGAGTATCTAATCTCTTCGTAATCGAGTCGCTAATCGGCGAATCGTAACACGCGTGACGTAGATCGCGAATAAATCGAAGGCGCTTCGCGAGGGAGCCAAGCCTCTTACGCCTTTTACGACATTCTTCGCTCGATTTTTTGTAGTTATAAAACAAAGCGTATCGGAACTGGTAGTTTTAAAGTTTTAAAAAAACACGCCAGAGAGAACGAGATATCTCGCGCCAGTATTGGAAAATCATGGAAGACAAATTCAACGTAAAATAGGTTTAAAATCGCCATACTATTTTACGACAATTTTCGCTCAATTTTTGTTAGTTATAAAATAAAACGTATCAGTACTGGTGGTTTAAAAGTTAAAAGAAAAACACGCCAGAGAGAATGAGATTGGGGTGAACGAAGGTAAACGTAGGCGTCGGATTTTCGAAACTAGGTGTCACGAGTACGCCAAAATCGTGGAAGGCGAATTCAACGTTAAAACATTTCTTTCGCTGTCGCGCGTGACTTCAACGACGCCGATGCTAAAGCGTGAGGCTTCCGCGATTGCGGCACTTTTGCATGCACGCACTCTTGACGGAAGTTCGCCGCATTGATGAGTGATTCGACGGATGGAAGGTGGCAGACGATAGGAATTTGAACGGTCGTAAGAGTTTTACGCTCAATATGTCTGGAGCGATAAGTGTTTCAATAAAAGCAGCTTTACGAGGTAAGTACGAGTCGCGGCGTTTTGTCTGAGCGTGGTCGTGTGCATCTTTGTGTTGGTAAAGGCGCGCAGGACGCGCACACGGAGCTTCGAACTAGGTAGGAGGAAACGGACGACGTCTGGGTTGGCGGCCGTGATGTGGAAAGGGTTCGAAAATACATCTATATTTGCCGTTACGCTATCGATGAAACGCTTCGATAGCGGTAAAACTATCGATGCATCGTGCCGCGGAATACGGGGAGATTATCGTGGCACTTGCACAATCTCGTAACGCGATTTTATCGCGCGCCGTGACCGTAGGTAGCTCCTTTCTTTTCATTCTCTTTACATTTGATTGCACTTTACGACAGTTCAGTGAGACGAGTCGACAGTCGGGAGTAAGTGCGAACCGCTTTTCAGCAGCTAGACTCTAATGGATGCTTTTCCATTTCTTTAATCCTGTTTGCGTTTCTATCAAGTCGTAATGAAATACGTACGCTGCTCTTGCATTATATCTACCTGCACGCGCGTTTCTACAATTCGTTTAAGTCGAAATGAAAAAACTTTGCATGAAAGGGAATGATTTGCTCGTTCTACGAATCGCGCTTAGCATTGTAAAACACTCCCAGACGATATAGTGATAAAGTGATAACGATAAAAACTTTCATTGTTTTTTTTTTTATTCGATCGCTCTGCACGGGTTCGCTTTACATGCGTACGGAACGAAATGCTTAAATTTGATTATTTCTCCAACGAGTTTTTTTCTCTCTTTCGTTCGACGTACGAGTAAGAGTGATAATCAACGTCGATACCGTTGCTACTAACAATAACGCGTCGCTCGTTTAATAGCAGAGCATTAAATAAAGCAAATCGAGAAAAGGCGGTGATCGCGGATAATTCGTTGATTAATTAAATATCACGATGCGCGACGAATATCGATTTTTTTATGTATAAATGTACATATTTTGCCTTGATCGCGATTTAAATGTTCCGATATCTCGGATCGTTACGTTTCATCGGCGAAAAGTCGAGACGATCGTTGATCCACTTCTACGACGTATCGTTTCTCGCGTAGGATATTCTCGCGTCACGTATAACCTAACAAATGTCAAGGCACGCGCGACTGTAACTACGAATGTAAATGTCAGACGTTGAATGAACTGCATCCTTCGCGTTTAATTAACGTGCGCGTATTCAATGATCGAATTAATGAAATTCAATCAATGAAATTAATTATCGGAATAGCTATCGTTATAATTCTCATGTTAATGATTAAAGCGAAGCGTATGTAATAACCATATAACAATCATTAACATAATAATATCAAAAGGCAAGCATTTAATTTATGGACGTGCACGGCTACGTAATCGCGCGAGGATTTTAACGAAAATTCAAGAGCGAGCATTATATTCGTTGAAATGTTTTAGGTCGCTTTGATTTTTTCAGAGGATGCTAAAGTAACGTTTAATTATTTATTCGCATTGCGTTCGTTACACCCGGTAGTCGTGTCTGTGTAAGTATACGCACGGAGGAAAAAAGAGAGAGAAAGGAAAGCAAGGGATTCGTTAGAATAGTAAAGAACTCCGTGAACGCAGCGACGCGCGAACGTACGCACGGTTGCACGTCCATATGTATATTAGATCGAGAATAACAAAGAAGTCCGACAAGGCATTCTTACCGTAACTATTTTTCTCCTCCATTGTTAGACGTATAACGCTGCAGCATCGTTCGGTCCTTTCTCGATGGAAACGTTCGAGTTTGTAGCTGCGTTCGATCCTGTCTATTCCATTCGAGGGAAGAATTCACAGCGATTTCGCGTCGGACGTAACGATTCTCTAAAAAAAAATCGTCGAAAACCTCGCGCTACCATCCTGAGGCTATTTGTTTACGACAACGACATACTTGGACGCATTGTGAGTCACGCGTACGATTCTCGTCAAGAGTACGACGTATCGACGCTTCTTGCTCGAAATTTCTTTAGGTAAAAGTTCGGAATGAAATGTCTGGAAGAAGTCCATAATTCAAACGCAAAGAATTAAGAATCCGCGCGAAGGTGCGTTGATGCAAGGGAGCGAGAGGTCGTTCAAGGTACCGCTAAAAACTTTGTTTACTTCCGCGAATGGTCGTATTTTAGCAAGATATCTTGCGGAGGGGTTTAACACATCGACCACTGTCCGTCGATGAAGGGGAAAGCTTCTTTGCTACATCAGAAGCCAACAGAAAGAAATAACTTAATAAACGTGACTGTAATATCGCGAAAATGGGACCATAACCATGGATCATAATACAAAGTTTACCGAGGCAAGGCGCGTTTCACGGTCTAACGCGGAAGGCAAGCCGTAGCACATAATGCACCAAGTTTTAATTGTTATGGGTAGTCGCGGTCCAGGTTATTTCACCGTATGACTATTAAATCGGGGTTATTGCCCTTGATCTCGAGCAGTAGGTACCACTAATTGCCGCTTATATCGAACGTTTCGTCGGATCTACGATTGATCGTCCGTGATATCGTCCATGCTTTACCTTTCTCGCCTAGATTTCACGCACGTCTCTCGTCTTTCGCCCGTTCGAATATTAACAGAAATGACAACGACGAGTTCCGTTTCTAACGTTTCGCCTAGTTGAGAAAATAAATAAATAAATAAATCGCGAGTGTCGATCGATCGAAAATGGCAGTTAATTTTGCGATTATTCTGTATTTTTGAATTGAGTAAAAATTTGAATTAAGATTTATTTACGTTTCGCGTATTTCGACTTTCGCGTTCAGGCGACGATTTTTGCGTGCGTCTAACGGCAATTTTCTCGCCCTTATAACAGACACTCGTTACCAGAATCCCTTTTTGTGGACGCGATAATAGAACTCGAAGCGTCGCGATAATCGCACCGAGAGATCGTCCGAAGATTCTTTGTAGAGCGGGAAGAAAGAAGCGGAGGTCGTTGCCAAACGATAGATTTTATCCTGGTTGAAACCGCAAGAACGATGAGCTTTTCGCTCTTTAACGGAATCGCAAGTAATCCATTAATCTCTCCTTCGTCTAATTATGTGCGTAAGAGAATAGTTATCACCGTCGTTGTAATCTATCTCGACAAACAAAGAATAATTTATCTCGACGAGAGGAACGCGATAAGGACGAGAAATTCAGCTTACGCTCTGAATGCTATACGGAAACCATCTCTCTCGCAAAAATTTATTTAACGTTGATCTTTCAATCGTGAAATTGACGTCGTTCTACTTGGAATTAAATATCTTCAGATGTTATTCGGCGAGATCTTCGTATTTCTTACGAAGAAGAAATATCAATAATGGTAGGGAGGAGAATGAAGAAAGGAAGAGTGAGAGACAAAGAAAATGTAATTTACAATGTAATTGTTGAGAGACGAAACCACTAACCGTCGACATTAAGCGTTGAATCTTACGTTCCTTGCGGTTTGCGCAGCCACGACGTTGCCTTTGAATGCAACAAAGGCGAAGCGTAAAGACTCATCGTTCGGTAGAAACGTTGCTTTGCGCGTACGATAGCGCCACGTAACAGCGTGGATCGGAGTACTCGAGACAATTGCGACGCGGTTAGGACGAATAAACGGACAATGAAAGTAACGAAACGCTTTGACGTAACGGAGATTAACCCCCCGAGTTGTCACTTGATCAACGAGATTTTGAGACGTTCTCCTCCATTTTACCATAAAAAGCTTCTAACAAATAAGGTCCCCTGGTACCCGAGCTTTTTTACGAGTAGGCGAGAGCGAACGTAATTTTTATCGGCCTCTCAGAGAAGCGGAGTGCATGGAAATAATATCTTACAACGAGAAAAATATCTGTTAAATACGACTGTATAAGATATTCGATTCGAAATTTCGACATACATTTATTTCGTTAATATCGTCGTATTACCACGACATTAACATTGCCATTTGTCGTAAGAATATGCAAGGCAATTTATTTTTCATTTCTCGAGACGTCGATATGCGCACGTGAGAAAACAATGAAACGAGATGTCTCGTCATCCGCCCTCCATGTGTTAGCAAATTATGTCGACATCGACATATCGCGATTAATAGAAATATTAAACAAATTCAAACGAAGGTCGGAAACGTTATCTTCGATATTTGTCACGCGCTAAAAACGCAATATCCTGTTTCAAGCTCAGACAAAATCCTGCGACAACGAAAGCACAGCTCGTACCGATCCAACAATATATGGCGTCGCACGAATTTAAAATAATTATAATTAAAAATAAAAGCGGAACAAGTCATGTCGATGAATCGCACGGATCGTCGCGTGGTAACGCGTTCGTTCGATCGTGTCAAACGACCGAGTGACTGGAGTCTCCGGTACGTCCTCTCGACGATCGCGATCGAAAGGACGACACTTAGCCACTACATAGATCCAGAGACGATAGGGTGGGCGTGCAAAATTCATTGGAGCCGACACCGAAGCGGATGGATCGCGAGAGGCTGCTCGACGTCGTCGCGAGGCACCGCGTTCTCGGCGATGATAACGGCGACGTAATGCCACGAGACCGGAGACTCCGCAACGGCGTACGTAATGCGGTAATACGGAGGATCGGGAGGTCGCGGATGCGCCGGTAGGAAGCTAGAGTTAGGTACGTAGGTAGCTAGCACCGCGTAGGGGAGGGAAGGCGGTAGGGCGCGAATATAGGATGATTATGTCACGATATGATGCATGTGGGTTGGCAACGTGCCACGCGGTCACCGAAGTCGCTCTGGCACGTAACGTTCTCTTCTTACGGTGTCGCTTTTATTCTTTCGTTCTCGCGGTCTTTCTTCTTCTTTCTACGATTCGAATCGTCTCAATGGATGATTTTCCTTTTCGTTCGTAAGGTCTCTCTCTCTCTCTCTCTCGGCGATATCGCGTTCGTTCGATACCGCGTGTGACGTAATTCGGCTATTCGTCATTCGCGAAAATCGTAGTTCACAATGGCTCGTAATTACGGGACGACAGAGCGACGGAAATCTCGCGATCGCGAAGGAAAAACAAAGTCAGATTTGAGACGACTTTTCTAGAATATTTTTTCGTATAAATCGTAGAGTCTCGCGGGGAAGTTATCGAATCGTGAAAGACCATCGATCGCGCGATCAACGAGCGGCGCTGAACGTCCAATGGATTTACGATTCTTTGTTGCGCGTGACGCATTGTAGCCATGGCCACGATGACCTATGATATTTCGTTGTTACGATAACAAACTCGAGCTAAACTGTATTTATATCGATATCCGCGAAGAATAAAATCAATTTGGCAATTTTAGCGTTCGCTAGTGGTCGTAAATATCCAACGATCGCGTCCCGCTTCCAAAACGATATTTATCGCCTCGTGGCTCGATTTATCTCGACCCACCCTTCTTTCTTCGTTGTTCTTGGTTGCCGCGTTCGACGAGATCGCTCGATATCGAAGAACGCGGCTCGATACGCAAAGAACCGTCCCTACGTTCCGCGTCCGCCCGTTTTTTCGTAAAATATTGACTGGACGACCAACGGTGCGAATACATCGTCGCGCCGCGTTAAGGTAGACGATCGAAAGCGAGAGAAATAGGTAAGAGACACCGAGCTCTCGCGTTCAAACGAAGCGAATCGATTAACGTCGAGCGATCGTCATCGTCGGTTTGTTAGTTAACTCGACGCCCGTAATTACTCGCTCGGATCCCACGAATCGCTCGGTCGACCATGTATTTACATGTCCCGCTGCATCGCGCTCGGTACCACCAAGTAACTCGGCCATAATTCGGCTAACCAACGACTCGCTGCACGTTAGTCAGGAACTCCACGGCTTAAATATCGCGCGAGCATCACTTTGGCCAGACCGCAGGCGGGACCGTGCGCGAAACCAATTCAGCCGTACGTCGAGGCGACCAGGAGGACCACGGCTCTCTAGGAAATAATCGTCATCCGTTTCTCTATTAATCGTTCGTTATTACGCGCAAGATCGCCGACCAAGGGAATTCCTCCATCGCGGATTCTCGATCACTCGAGCGGCTTCTTACGGATGGAAATAATTATCGTACGGGAGGTAAGGGTGCCCCCCCCCCCTCCCCTTCCCTTTCCCCGCTTCGATATTACGGAGAAAGTCTACCTTTTCGGTGGCTCGTCCATTATAGAAATTTAGGTTAATTGCGTTACACGGAGGTCGAGGATCGTGACCCACGACGACACCGTATAACACCGGTTTTAACGGCGTTCGCACGGTTTATCACCGTGCCAAGGATTATCACCTAGGACGATCGGACGTGGCCACGAGCGATCGCTCGACGCTCTTTCGAGACGCTCGCGGGTGGCCTGATTCCTTTCTTACGACGATTTTTCTTCAAAATCGGCCGAGATGGATGGATAGATAGATAGATAGATAGATAGTGAGAGGGTGAGAGAGAGAGGGAGAGGGGGAGAGAGATATCCGGAGAGTGATGGTAAGAAAGAAAGAGTCGGTATAACGCATCGCCTCTCACTACTGGAAAAGTAATTACGACTCGATCGCAATTAATTATAATTAAATCGCCGTTAGCACTCGTAAAACGAGGATTCCCTCGTTGATCGCGCGATATCGCTACCAACTACAACAACTACGATAAAAATATAATAAATCGGTTGAAAACGTATCTTGGAGTAATGGAACGGACTAGGACGTGATGTTTACTACGATACGAGGCTAATTTTTTCTTCGTTAAAATCTAGCTAATTCTACCTTGTCGCGTGGTAAATCAATCTTGAATTTATCTTCGTTAATACAGCCGGCGTTTATGTATATGTATGCATATAGTATTTGATTAAGGTGAATTTAATTAAAATTCACCTGGTGTACATACATTAACCGAGCATAGCGCAGCTTGTTACGTCCATGGCTATCGATTTTTTCTGTTTCGTAATTACTGCTATAATATTTATCGTAACAAATGTACGTGTTAAATTGTAATATATACACAGCTATCGCCCTGTTATAATTTACAATCTTTGCTTTTCACGATGTGTTTCATTCGAATAGGAAACTTTTTTATTTATTTTTGTTAATAGTCGTAAGCTCATTCGAAAGCCTATCGACCAATTGAATAGGTAAAACGTGGAAAATAAAATCGGGCGTATTTGCGTTGAAAGGGAAAAATTCTACTACAGCGCGATTTAATAGTACGCGTAACGCGTTGAAAAACACTTTTAAGCCGATTAGATAGAAAATACTTATTTACACGTAACTCGAGTTCTTGTCCCGAATCGCGCGCGTACCCGTTAGAATTTCGTTCGAATCGATTCTGCGGCATTCTACCCGTTTAACGATTCGCTATTGACGTTGCGCAAGCCACAACCATATTTAATCTAAATTTCAATTACCGATAGCACGTAACCGTGAGGGAATATCAAAAATTACGGTGTTTGACCAGACCACCGATCATCGTCAAAAATCATATCCGACATGGAAATATCGCAGAAACGTATCTCGGTAACAATTTGGTTAGCAAACGCGAATAATTCGATGATCGAGCATCCGTAACGAACTTCCTCGTGAAACTAATCTGTCGCAATTAACGGCTCAGCGTTCGATCGATTCTGACGCTGCATTCGCGTCGATCGACAAAAACAGTCGTTTGCCTGTTAAGCGACGATAAATCGGGAACGCGCTCATAACGACGTCAAACCGCAAATCTGGAAGTTTTTGGTTTCCATCTCTCTCTCACACACTCACACATACACTCTAGCCCCGATAAATTCATCGAGTCTACCTAGCCTTTGATCGTAACTCGTTCAGCTTTTCATATCCTCATTGGCTTTCCAAACGGCACGCCTCGCGTCTCGGTATCGTTATCTTAACGATTCACCTGCACGCTCGACCGAGAATTATCGACGAATTCGCGAGAGGAAGCCGATCGAGCACGCGTACAATCAAAATTTTTCCAGCCAACCACAAGAAACCACAAGCAATATGAATCATTCTCGAAATCCTCCGAAAAATTTCCCTCCTTGCCATAACAGCGAAATAGAAAGAAAAGTTCGCTAACGAAGAGAGAAAATTGGATACCTCGTTCTCGCTTGTTCGTCGCGTGTCGATCGAAACGTTTCGTCTAACAAAAAGAGGAAAAACATAGAAGGGAATGGAAGCGAGAGAGAGAGAGAGA
>JAITYT010000305.1:1470129-1483787 GCA_025433975.1 Liostenogaster flavolineata
CTTACCCACGTCTCTCCCCTCGCCGGACTCTCGCGAGTATTGAAATATTTCCGATGGAATTCCCATAAAGCGCAACCGGGATACGAATGAACGACCAACGGTTTACACCTTCGTCCAACGGACCGTACGCCACCGGGATTCATAATTCTTTCCTAAGGCTTTCCGTCTGTCTTTCTTTCTTCTCCTTTTTTCTTCCTCTTTAACGTCGCGCTTGTTCGCACCTACCTCTTTTCAATCGACACTTCGATCGACTTTTTATAGAGTCGTTACTATCGCTATCTGTTGCCTGCTCTTGATCGCGACTAACTGACGTTCTGCGTTCTCCGCGAAATTGATCAAATTTTCGTCGTTAATGCCAGTAAACGCATTATCGGATCAGCGAAAAGGTTTTTACGAAAAAAACACAGTGCGGATTTTCGCGAAGATCGAAGATATTTCCTTTGGAAACGTAAAAACGTGCACGCGTATTAAAATATACCTATATATTCACAAAAGCATTTATAAATCGGAATAAAATCTCTCCGTAAAAGATACGAGATGAAAGGCAAGAAAAACATCGTCTTACCAATTAACCAACGCCGACATTTTACCAAGATCTCCAATAATCGGCTATCATTAATCGTAATTATTGTCAATAATAATGCCATCGTTATTATTAAATTCGAATATTTTACGCGAATTGTACGACACGACATTTTTCCGTAGCGACGCACTGGCAGTCGATTCCACAATTGCGAAAGTCCGAGTGAATACATTCGAATAATAACTAAACCAACAGGACGTCGCCAAGCCTGATATATTCGGACGACACGAATTTGATATAAAACCGTCCAAGCTTCGATTGGACGAAGAGGCGAAGAGTAACAAAAGAACAGCCAGCGAACTCGAGAGGATCGAGTCCCGCTTCCTTCGACAAACGAAAGAGCAAGAATACCGTCTAAAGGGAGCATCGCTTTCACTATCGATAATAAAGCTTTCGATAGGAAGTTCTGCGTTCTCGAAAGTTCCCGGTGCATCGACGAAGGATCGAATCGTGAATCGCGGTCTCGACGCCGCACCTTTGCTCGTTGCTCGCCGCGAAAGCCGTTCCGCGGACGTATTGTTTTATTCGTGATGCCCGCAGCGTAGCCCGGCGATGCGATGGAAAAGGCGAGGGGTCGGGAAGGGGGATCAATTTATCAGGACGCTCCTCGAGCGTTAATAGGCACGAACGAGTGTCGACGCGACGACACGTTACGGGTTGCCGACCTTGTCGCGGACGTCGCACCGATTGATTAACTTCGATCGAGGGGATGATTGCATCCGAAGAGCGAGAGGGAAGGAGAGAATAAAGAAGGAGACGCGTGCACGATTTCGTCTCCTTCCATCGATAAACAGCGTAGAGTGTAGACGTTCTAGCTCTAGAAACCCTTGGCGTGCCATTTTAAAGAACGTTAAGTTTTCGTAGTGGCCGCAAACCAGCAAACTGGATGTATATTTGTGTTAGGTCGATGTGTATGAAATGTCGGAGTTTTCAGCGAAGTATCAAGTGCCATTATTACCAAGTTTATACTCATGTATATTATTCAACAGCCTCTTGCTCAATGATTCTATTTAATCGTCAATATTATATTACGAATAATGTATTATTTATCTTTATTAATAATACGGCTATTAATACGATGTATATTAATGAACACTGCAACAGCTTCGCGAAAAACTTTTCGTACCTAGAGATTCCGTGGGATTCTAATCTCTTATCGAAGAAGGTCGATTCATTTTCGAGTTTTTTTCTCACGATCGCGGTTCCCTTTATAGATATTCGGGACCTGGGTCCAGAATATAATTCAGACGCGATAAAGAACGCGAGAAATCACGTCCGTTCATGCGTAAGTTCGATGTACGAATTACTCTATTCCCTCGGAAAATAAGTAACAAAATCGGGAATTCCACTGGTCCAAGAAATGGAAGTTTTCAGGTTTTTACATGAAATGGTTCGACGATCCGCTCAGCGGTTCAGATGCAAGCTTGAGCAAGCTTGAGAAGACATCCCTAAGAACAGCCCACCGTACGACATTACGATGCAAGACGTCGCTTCTAGGTGCTCGTAAATTTTCGTAAATCACGTAACATCGAAGTCGCCTCACCGGTTTCGATGAGATCACGGCGACAATGGCGAACGAAAAAAAAAACGATGGACGACGAAAAATGTTGAAAAAATGAAAACAGAAATAAAAACTGGATTCTTTCAATCTCGAAACTCGCTGATCGATCGAAATGGAATCAGGCAGCGTCGTGCGAGCAACAATCGACGTGGAATTAAAAAAAAAAATCGCAAGGCTCGAAGAGGAGGAAGAGGAGCGGAAAAGAGGCCCTCCGCGGTGAAATCGATAAATCTTTATAAACTGTCTCTGTAGGTCGATGCGCGCGCGTGGAGCGGCGCTCCGCAAGCCGCCGCTCATTTATTCCGGACAGGTATCGGAGACAGAGAGAGCGGAGTTTGAGCTTTTATCGGATCCTGCGGTCTCGCGCAATGATTGCAGTTTTAATCAATGTTCCACCGTGGCCGTTCCCCCATCTGTCAGTGAAACAACTACGCGTACGGGCGACGCGAGCGCATCCGCGGTACGCGGACACGCGATTACGATAATCGCATTGATTGTTTACAGCGCAAACGACGAATCGCCGTCTAAATTAATTTAATTTCAAATCGGAAGGTCGGCAAATTACGTAGGCCGGGGGAATCGAAAACCGTATGATAGCGTGGACGAACGAATCGCTTAGTTTACTGGAAAGTGCACCGCGGCGTGATTAACGATCGAATTCGATCGATCGCCCGTCCGACGAGAATATCTATTGTAGTTCTCCGACCGAAACGCGTTGCGGAATGGAAACGGTGTCATCGACGGAAGCGATCGCGACGACGAGGCCGTGACTTCCATGTCGAAAGATTCACCAGAAGCTTCCTTTCCGCGTAGGCGCTCGGCTCATTGACGAAAATCGCTTTTAAAAGGGACCAACGAGTCCTGCGCCAATCATTTCAGCGGTCGGCCATTGTGACGAACCCTAGGACTCCTTGCAGGAAGGCAGATTCTTCCGCAAGCTAACGCTGACATTCGTAAGAAGGACGATTGCCACGGCGTAGGTCGTAAATGCGTTTCTTCGATCGAAAAGAATTGCAGAATGAGAACTGTGCCGTTGATGACAACGTCGAGACCGTGACTTCGATGTCGAACAGCTTCCTTTTCGCGTAGGCGCTCGTCGCGTTGGTAAAAATCGCTTTTAAAAGGACCAACCAGTGCTGCGCGAACCATTTCAGCGGTCGGCCATTGTGACGAACCCTAGGACTCCTTGCAGGAAGGCAGACTCTTCCGCAAGCTAACGCTGACATTCGTAAAAAGGACGATTGCCACGGCGTAGGTCGTAAATGCGTTTCTTCGATCGAAAAGAATTGCAGGATGGAAAAAATGCCGTCGATGATAACGACGAGACCGTGATTTCGATGCCGAACAGCTTCCTTTTCGCGTAGGCGCTCGTCGCGTTGGTAAAAATCGCTTTTAAAAGGACCAACGAGTCCTGCGCGAACCATTTCAGCGGTCGGCCATTGTGACGAATCCTGGGATTCCTTGCGGGAAGGCAGACATTTCCGTAAGCTAATGCCGCCATTCGTAAGAAGGACGATTTTTACGGCAGAGAACGTAAAGTTGTCTTCTCGACCGAAGCTTTCCTCCAACAACGAACTCGCCTTTTCTCCCAACAACTTTTCAACTAGTTCCGAAAGCGTAATTACGCGACGCGATGTTCGACTGGAAGGCGACTATTTTACATCGCGAGTTCTTCATCGACTACTCGAGGAAACAGAACGAAATAAGGAGAAGAACGAAGGATTGGAAAAACGTGGTATCGTCGCACAGCGATTTCTCGCATTGCTCGATCACGAGACCTGTCGTCGAGAGTATCTTCGTTCCGTTAGAACGATACGGATGAACGGTCGACCACTAAGAAGAATCGATACAGATCGTAAGACGTTGGCTTTTTCAATGAGGCAAGCTGGTAAGAGATGAGAGGAGGGACCATCCACGAGGCAGTTTCTCGAACGCGGCATAAACGACGGCCACTTAGAACGAGTTTCTTGGCGCGCAAGCTGCATTTATTATTCGCGCGACTCCATCCAGAGGAATATTTCTTTATCGCGGGCGTACCGAGACGGTTTACCGTGCCAGAGGGAAGTATCGAGACCGGGTCAAACTGCCCCTTTAAAGAGGTTAATATATCCGCGCGGAGGCAGTGATAGGAAATAAGTTCGCCGTTGCGATGCAACGACGGATAATCCTCGCCGCGTATGATACGGTTACGATGACGATCACCGCTAGCTACGAAACTCTATTGAAAATTCTATTGGTACGGATTCGCGAAGAATATTTCCTTATACATCGTCCCAGTAAGTCTCTCATCACGCGAGCGCACGATGAAATTTTACCGTATGATTTACGACGCCCGTAATGGCCGAACGAAGGTTACGATCCCCGTTCTGGGATCGATCGAACTCGTGGTTACGGCCTGTACGCCATTCCGCCCGGATACTCGGGAAGGCGCGTATCCACGCATCGCATCGACGGAGATTCGCCTTTTCTCCCCTTCGCGATCGTTTAGGAGAACTGACGTAGGACTTGACGTTTAGGATTCGACTGTACGTAGGCGGGTTATAATAGGAAGGACCGTATCGAGTCAGGGATGCAAAGGAGGGTAGGAAAGAGCGCGACGAAGGGAAAATGGCGTCGGTGAGATTGCAAAGAAAGATCGAACACGTGGCTTCGGAATATTCTTCGATATTTATTTATAATAGGATAAGTAGCTCCCAAGTGGAAATGGAGTCGTCCTCGGAATCCTCCTTGCGCGGAAAATGCAGCGGTGGCGACGGAGGCAAGAAAATTTGGTCCTCGATCACTGAGTGTCTGGATCGAGGGAATGGAGAGACACACCTCGATATTTCGCGAACGCGGCTGAAGGACGTCGAAGAACGACGAAGACGGTTAAAATAAGCGCTAGATCGACGGCTAAATATGTATTTTTCCGTAGTCCGGTGGACCCCTAGGAAGGGTTTTCTTACACGATCTGGTTGTGTCGCAGCAAAGGTCAGAGATCGTCGCTTCGAGTTTCGCAACTAGATATTCGACCATCGGGAGAATGACACGGTAGCCGTCCTCCTGGCGCTCCTATCAATCCTGAACAGCGATCCTTCGCCATCCGGAAGAAGCACGAGGGTGGTCACGAGCGGGTTTTCGGATTATTGCAGGCCAAACGCATCGGCACCTCGAGTCCAAGTCGTTCCTTGGTCAGGCGATCGCATGCGCGTCGAATAACAACGAACGCGAAACCGAAGACGTAATTGCGAATATTATTCCACGGTGCTCTCGAGCCTATGATCGACGACGGGCCGATGTCGTTATTTCGATGAGTCACCTAGCCAGGTCGAAGTTCGAATAACAAACAGTGTCGTTTGTCAGCACCGACCGTCGTCAACCTTCCGAATGAAAAACATCGAACGATCGATATAAATGTCTTGACGGCTTCGTATACGCGCCTTACGTGCACGCGTATTGATGTTTACGCGTCCACACGTACGCAAATGCTTGCCAAACACGTTCGTATATCGTGATAAATAAAACGGAAAGATTTATGGCGATTTATACGAAACGTAAAATCGAAAACGAGCCAGGATCTCCCTCGCGTACTATCGACGACTAAAGTCGCTCGATACGAAACTCGTTGGAAAAATCGAAGATCTTAAAATCCTTTAACTGCTTAATTTTGTTTCGAAAAACTTTCTCTGCCTGCTTCGTTATTTTTCAGCGAATATATTTTTCTTATAATGTTCGATTTGGTTTGACATCGTTGATTTATAATACGAATGTAATTTTTTTTATCTTAAAAATGAGATCAAAAAGATAAATTTGAAACGGTCTCATTGGATTTACTCGCCGATCGTTCGAATTACGAACGACGACTCGACATCTGTCTCGAAATATGGCGCCTGAAGGAGCGAAAATTCGGCATTTTTTCAACATTCTCCTTTTCGCGCTGGCGTCTCTCGCGTGGCACCGAACGCGTGGGAGTAATCGACGCGTCCGTGGCACGCGTTGTCACGGTGTCGAAGCGTTCGCCGATGGCTCCCGGCTTTATAAATCTCGAATGGCACGTTCTCGTTCGCTCGTGGAGCGTGGGACCGGCGCGCATCGTCGGAGGATCGCTTCGATCGCCTCTGATAACGCTTAATGGAGGGCCGAGGATCTGGCACGACTCGAGTCGTCGCTCCGAAGAATCCAGGTGGATAAGACGTCCTTCTCGTCGTTGCCGTTGCGTCGTCGTACGGAAGAAAGGAGGTGGATGAGACGAGGAAGGCGCGGAAGGGGAGGGATCCCCTCGTTTCTCGTCGACGACGACGCGGGCTTCGAATATACTCCGCTTTCGCTTGTCACTTACCGACGACGAACTTCTGATCGGCGAACAACAGGCGGCGAGAAGCGCGATCGGCAACGGATGAGCTTTTAAGCGACGAATCACCACGCGTATCGCCGTCGCACTTTTCTGCCGCGTCACGCGCCTTTAGGCGCTCGCGGATAAGTCGATCGATCGACGGTCTTCCTGCTTTATTTTTCTCGTGATCCGTCGTCCGTTCGAAAGGCGGCTCGATCGATCGGCCAAATTAATCGTCCCTGAGAAGCCTCCGAGACGTTCCTCGTCGTTGCGTCGCTCGAGTCTCTCGAAATCGCGCGAGAAAGAGACGGAGGCGATCGCGACGTCGATCGATCGATCGGTCGCGTTCGCTTCATCCTCCTTTTCTCCCATCTTTCGCGCGGACTTCGCAGCGCGTCTCGTTGCCTCGAAACTTTTCCTGCTCGCGACGAATCGACTGGATTCGATCGCGTCGTGCGCTCCATCGAAAATAATATCGGCGTTCCGGAAGTTCGTCGATTCCCTTCGAGGTAGGAATATTCTATGATACTCTTCGATGCATACTTTCGATCGCAACTAACCCGAAGGAAAAAAGCGACGCTCGAACGTCGCAGAGCGACATTTTACTACGAACTATTCTATTATGCGTCACCGATTACATATTGGATCTTCCGTCCCAACCGAAATGGTAAAATGGACGCGATCCTCGTCGCCGCGCGATTACGGCGCGAACGTCGGTCGGACGTTCGATTATTACCGCGGCTGGCAATAAGCGCGATTACTGGCGCGTACGTCGATGACGGGAGTGTCCGCGGTCTAATCGGCAGCGTTACTTACAACCGCAAAATTGCGCACGGTAAAGGACGAAATACCGGTGGCGCGCTCGACGAGGAGATGCGTGCATGCACACGTCCAGATCTTCGTCGTCCTGCTAATGAAGGCACGAGGTTGATAGCCTTGGAATCGCCGTGCTTGAACCGCTATTGTCTCTCTCTCTCTCTCTCTCTATCTCTATCTCGGTGTGCGTTTCTTTGCGCGTATGTGTGCGTGTGTCTCTTTCTATTTCGGCGTGCGCGCGTCTCTCTCTCTCTCTCTCTCTCTCTCTCTCTCTTTGTCGTCTCTCAGACTCCTCGTTGCTCCTCCCTGTAAATTCCGGTGCGCCTTGTCCGATTGTCAGTGCCGAGCGGCCTCCGTTCTCTTGCGAGAGACGCGACGTCACTCGTGGCGCCATTCTTACCTAAGCGGAAGTTCGCGCGCGTTTATCGAGTCGAGGCTGAATTCCAACGAATCGATCGAACGACGATATCGTATCGTAACGTCGAAAGGTTTTTACGATACTCGATGATAAACGTTCGCGTGAACTTTCATTGCCGATTCGACGACGATTGGAAGCACGCCTCTCCAAAGACGGCTCCTTTAAATTTACGTAATTCGAAATCGTTAAGGTCGAGCTATGCGCGATTGGACGCACTCGTTGGTGACGTAAGTGGCTCGTTTGTCGGACGATATATATCACAGGAAGATAAATGCGACGAGAAGAGGAAAGAAACGTAGACAATAAGCTCTTGACCTCGTTAAAAATAGTTGCCTTATCGACGGAAAAGTCGACGGTTACAATCGCAATCGTACCTGACGTGCAATTTGTCGCAGTGGACGTTCCGTTGATGTAAAGTTGAACGTTAAACGACCATCGAAATGAGCTTATTCCGTCCGATTTGCGACGACGATTCTCGCAGTGCCCTTAAAAAATTCACTTTCTAGGAGGGAAAAAGAGAGAGAGAGAGAGAGAGAGAGCGATCTAAACAGATCGAGGAAATTCGCTCTTAATCAAGTAACGGTAACGGGTATCGGCCTCGTACAATTCCAATCGATTGTGTAAGATCCGACTCGCTCGTAAAGCGAGGGACGGGAGCTTTAATCTGTACACCCTTTCTGCAAGTTCCTGGTACATGGGTAGTCCGTTAGTTCTATTGATACAGGATACCTCGGCGCAATACCTATTACCTACGTTCTCTCACGGTATTTGTGCAGATCGGGAATGCAATTTACTATCTTCATTTACACGAGTGCGCTCCAATGCGGCTCGATAACTGTCTCAAAGAATAAATACGTTGCGTGCGAATACGCGGTGTATTCCGAACGAACGAACGACACGCGGTATTCGTACGAGTTAAATATTATACTTTTCCGTCGTCGTCTTGCTCCATCGATCGGACATTTTCGATGGGTGTCTACGCTCGAAAAGAAGCAGTAAAATAGTACGTAATGGTAAAACGCCGTACGCGGTACGTCCTAGAGAAAAATTCAACGACGTTCGAACTTTCTACGAAAAGATTTCGATCGTTACGAATATATATTTCGTCGTACGACGAATGCTTTTAATTTGGGTTTTTTTTCTCTGTGTATCCGAGTCATAGAAATAATTCGATATAAATACTTTGAGTTATCTTATCTTTTTCAACGTAGTAACGAGTGAAACGTATTTCCATTGGAATACGAAAGTCTTTACGAATCTGATTGCATTTCCGTTGTATTTATAGAAAATTTATTGTTACGATGTAACGAAGGATCGTATCGACCGTTAATTCGACGTTATCGATTCGACATTGGCACAACGCAAAATGTCAAGCAATATTTTTGCGGTAATTAAATCGAATCAAATTCGTCGATCGAATGCAATTTAAAGCGGCGCTACATAAATACCTATAAAGCTACGACGAAAAGTCAAAGAGAAGGCCGAATAAAGCGGCGCATTGGCATTGGTGCGCGTACGCTCACATATATGTGCGTTAATTATAAATTCAATGCGACGATACGACAGGAGGAGTATTCGCGGAATATTCGCGAGATTTTAATAGTTTTAATTAATACATTTAATAGAGAAGCTCGAGCAATTACTTAGAAGTACAAAATTCCGTACGAACTGCGTATCGATGTAAAAGTTGCTTCATACCGAATTGAATGGCGAGAGGAGAATTAACGGGAAAACTAATTAACGCTGAAAAAGTAGATAAAATAGGCTGTATATGCTTTCGTGAGAGACGATACGCGGGCGATGGTGATTTGCGTATTACGTCGCGTACGATGAATCGCGCGGGAGTACAAGAAACGGTTGCTCACGACGCGCTGTAATAAAGGAAATATTTTTACCGTATTAATTCCTTTCAAAAAGACGGAAAATATATTTTACCTCGACGTCCTCCCGTAATCGTAGATACGTAATCGCGGCTGTTTCATTATCCCGCGAACATCCGCAACTTCGCGGCATTCTATTATAAATCGACTTCTTTGTTGTCTCGAGAGGACAAGCTCGTTCGCTTGTCTACCTTTCCCTCGTAAAAGTTAAATTTCATTTCGAATTCGCAAATTAGATCGCCGTAGAAGACGACCGATCGAAAGTGTCGCCGACGACGCGCTCGTTAGACTTCCGTAACGTTGTCCTGTCATCGATGACACGAAGCGATTCCTACGAATGTCCATTTCCTTCGCGAAAATTCCCCTTGGAGTGGCTTTTAAAGAGATCCGCGTCTTTTACAGCGTCCGTGTTTCACGATCGAGTAAGCCGACTTTTCGCATAGATCGACTCTTCTACTAGTTTCCATTCTCCCGCGTCGAATCCGCGGTATTAGCGTGCCGTTCTACGCGCGCCGGTACGCGTTCGAATGCATCGATCAACCCTTCCACGTGTTCGCCCTTGTCGACACCGAAACAATCGATCGATTCTTTCGCGCCGTTGACTAGATTTTGGAGAGAGAAAAAAAATAAATCGTTAAATTCGTGTTCCATCGAAATTAAATTAAAATCAATCCGCGCTCGTTTCCCGATTATCTGCAGTTTAGAAAAGCTGTCGCTCCCACGCACACGTACAAGCGACGCTCCATCGTTCGATACTTTAAACTTCGCGAACCGCTTCTTAGAATTTATTTTCCGCACCGTAGGGCGAACGTTCGCGAAGATCCATGCGTCTTCGTAAATACAATATTCGAGCATCCGACCTTCCATAATTACCATACATTAAAATAACACGGAGTCGTTCGCCTAAAGTCTGCACCATCGACCATCGCCAATTCTAATTCGATGCGCGACCGGTGAGGCTGAGTAGCGCTCGATCGTTAAAAACGTGCAAAATGGAGGGACGCGGCAGCGGAAAGTTCCGATTTACCTAAAATCGCTGCGCCGAAAGATACACTACGAAGCGAGCGAGAGATATCTCCCGAGTATACAAAAGTGTATCCGCTCCGATCGTTACTCTCGCCGTTTTATTTCTAGAAAGACCAACGAAAATCTTACGTTCGAATCGAAGCGATCGCGCACCGAGGCCGAGGGTAGACGTTCGTTACGCATCGTCGGTGTATCTAAAATCTCACCGATGCTCCATGTCGCTCGATAAAAAGCAAAGAAAAATAAAGAAAGACCAAAGACGAAATAAAGAAGAGGAAGAGGAAGGAAGGTCTTCCCACCGCGACGACGACGATTACGAGATGCCGCTGGACGTTGGAGCGCCTCGGTAGGGTTAAGAGCGTACGTTGAACCTGCGAATAAAATCCTTGGAGAGCGGAACCTTCGGTACCTCGATACCGAGGAGGAGATCCTCCAAGTAGGGCATTGGGTACTCGCGCGGCTAGTACGTACGAACGTACGCGCTCCATCGAGGCGTAACGCGGCACGAGGATGGCGGAAGAGGGCCGTGGGGAGGGGGTCGACTCCGAAATCGTGCCTTCGAAGGTAGGAGAGCGAAAGGGGCACCAGCTGGAAAAGGGATCGGTTGATCTCTGCGCGCGCGGTCGTTAAGAGGACGCGTGTGCGTGCGTGCTGCAGCGGACGGACGGACGGAGAGGAAGGGTCGCGATGCTCGAAATGATCGCGCGTCGAGGTCGGACAAAGAGAAGAAACGAGTCGAAAGAGAGCGAAAGGAGGAAGGGAGAAGGGCGAAAGAGCGTAGAGGAGTATGGTGTAGGGAAAGGGCAGAAACGAAGCGAGAGCCGTGGAGGGAGGGGATATAGGAGCGGAGGGAGCGGCAGGAGAGGGAGGAGAAGGTAGACCGCGCACCGTTGGAGCGGCGCGACGCGGAGCCGAGCGGGGGAAGAGAAAGAGCAGCAGAGGCCTTCTAGGCTCGCCTTCCAGCGCCGCCGTGCGTCGCGCTAGTTTCGGCTTGCCGTTCCGACGTGACGGACGCGTCTTGCATGGTGCCTTTCGGCGTCCACGTGGTGGTGATTGGTGGTGGTTGTGACGGTGCTCGTTCGCGTCGTACTCGCCATATCCTTCGTCGTCGTTGTGTCGTGTTGTGTCGTCGTCGATGACGGTAACGACCACCACGACGACGCGATCACACTTCCCTCCATCCAGCGCGTTTCTTTCGTCACGATGACGCGTCGCGAGTGACGAATTTCAGTGTTCGGACGACCACGCGTCCGATCAGTGTCTTCTTAACGATTTTCTTACTTTTTTAACCTTTTCTTCCTTCTCTTTTTCTGCTACGTCTTCTTCTTCTTCTTCTTTTTCTTCTTCTTCTTCTTCTTCTTATTCTTATTCTCTTCCTCTCCCGCGTCTTCTTTTTATTCTTTCTCTTATCTTCCGCGCGTGTCGCCAGCCAGTGAGACTCCGAGCAAGTGGTTTCGCTTTGTAAATCGGAGCATCGCGGATTTACGATTTGGATTACTGGAAAGTAGCCGCGGTGCAGGTTTTCCTCGAGGAAGAAAGAAGGAAGAAAGAAAGAAAGAAAGCTGGGAAGGAGGACAAAGGGAACGAAGAAATCCCGAAGGACGACGACGCCGCGTCGAACACGAGGTACGTCCCTTGGTGTACGTCGCCTTCTCGAAGGCTCGAGGAAGAAAGATCGAGGATCGATGGAGCGGAGAAACGGAGCAAGACGCTCGACAGCGACGTTCTTCGATCGCGCATCGTAAGACAAGATGGCGGTCGCCGACGATCCTCGAGTCGGTGGCATCGTCGATCGATGAGACGGGTCGTTCGCTTCTGCCGTCGTCGTCTTATCTCTGACTTTATTCCGTTCCTCGTATCGTTCGTTGCCGATCGCACGCGTCGTCGTAGCATAGGTCGTGGTATCGCGCGTCTCCTCCTCGATCTTCGTGACACCATCGACCAAAGGAGAGCTTTGACCGAGCGTGCGCTACTCCGTCCAGTTGTCTCGTGGAAAAAACGATAAATAAAGAATATCATTCCTCGAGAGACCGGTTATCAAATCGTGTTGCCAGGGAGATCGTAATCTCTGCGTGCCGAGAGGAATGCGACTTTTACGCCGTTCTCGTACCCTGTTGAACAAGGCCGTGCCTCTAGAACTTTAAACGAGTGTCCGTGTGGCCACCTCCAACCGCACTCACCGCTGCCAAACACCGACACCAACGTCGACACCAACATCGCTAAACACCGATACCGATATCATCGTTAAAAACGGCGACACATCGTCGATATTTTTCACGGAGGAAACTGTCGCGTACGCAAACGCCAGAAAAATCCTGGCCTCGTCCCAGTCGCGGGTCGTTTCATGAATGAAATCGCGTTTCTGCCTCTGCAAGTTGCACGACCGCGATGGTCTCTTCGATTAAACGAACCGATCGGAGATAAAGGGGGAACGGCTTTCCGCTCGACGTAGGGCGAAACGTCCCAATTTTTCGTACCTAAGCAGCGGCGTGCCACCCTCGATAACCTCCACTCCTTCGAGATTCGAGCGACTTTTAAGACGTGCGTCGGCCGTCCTCTTTCTCCGAAGATTCGAAATATAAAAGGTGAAAACCGTGCTCTCGTCGTTCCTCCATTTTTCCCTCGGAGTTTCTCGAGCGATCGCGCCGAAGCCTCCATCGGTTTAATACGTTCGTCGCCCCGTCACCCGTATCTGGGTGACGCTCTTCTTCCGCGAGTCAAAAAGGATTTTAACCCTTTGCAATCCGCTGTCCTCTCTCAGGAGACATCGCGAATCTAGCGTATCGCTCGGATGTCCCCTCTCGGGGGACATTAAAATTTATTAGTGACAACATAGATTTTTGAAAAATGCACGCTTTCCTGAAGTTTTCTCTTCGAATGGCACAAGAAATCAAATCAAAATATGGTAAAATTACTAAGATAAAAAATGTCAGCGGGATCGTATCGTTCGTTCTGACAGGAAAACAGCTAGTGGAAGACGTCAAACTACTTACTATTGTCAAACGTGCACAAATCAGCCTGCAATGCATATTGGGGAATGTTTCAAAGTTTATCGTACTGTA
>JAITYT010000305.1:1536265-1553189 GCA_025433975.1 Liostenogaster flavolineata
CTCGAAAGGAGGAGATAACGCGAAAGGACAGCGTCGATCGAGACGGCGTCGTTTCCCTCGACCTCTCGACGTCTTCGACCTTCTTCGCGGCCAAATTCGCGGGTACTTGCCTCCGACGAATAATCCGGCAACTGCTGTCTGTATCGCGAGATAAACCGTTTTGGTTAATCTCGCTCGATAGCCGCAGCTTCCCACGAAAATCGCGAGCATGCCTCGAGGGGAAAGGAGGGCCGTTACCTCCTCCGTTCGTTTCCTCGTTCGTACGTACGCTTATGAGATATCTTCGTTGGTCATCGCGATACTCGAGAGCAATGGTAGCGACGATGACGACGACGAAGACGACGTTTTGCCCACGGTGGTCTTCTCTTCCTTATCTTCGTTGCTCGTGCGAAACCCGCGAGATTACCATCTTAAGGAGGCGAATTTTTATGCCTCGAGTTTCGCGAACGTAGTTTAAAATTTCTCTCGGCACAACGACGACGACGAAGACGACGAAGACGACGATGACGACGTTCAAGTCACTCCACAGCCCCGGCATTCCCATGGGCCAGAAATGACGTTTAACCAGTACTTAGTCGCCGTTTTACGGCAGGACGTTTTTAACTTTACAAGCGAGGTCTGACGTTCAATTTTAATTCCCCGATCGCATTCATCGAGCTCGGGCGGATACGACTGACAGGCAACCGCGATCCCCGAGGCACGTCAGAACTTATCGTCGACCGACGGATCGAAGAACGTTTTTTAATAGTTTCGATTACGTTGCTTGCGCGAAAAAATTCGAATATTAACTTCAGCTGGTCGATGATTCTCTTTTTATGCGTCCGACGGTGCGTCCAAATGTCGGAAAGCTGGCTAGAAATGCCGACTGTTTTTCGAGGTCGTTTGGCACGAATTCGGTGATAAAATTACCTTATCCCTATACTGCATGCGGAATCACGACTGCATCATTATTTTTTAAAGGTCTTCCCTTAAATTGTTTTGCATAGCAAATTGGTATTATCGCGTATACAGTATTCCTCTTGAGCTGTAGTTGCTTCACTTGACACGTGGGTGGTTCCAATCGAATTATTTCTAAAGCCTATGACGAAATATTTATTTCGAGAAGATACATTTATTTAAAAGTCGACCGAATGTAAAGCGAAATCGCAAATAAAAAGGAACATGATATAGAGAACGAAAAATCTGAAACTTTCTGAAGTCACGAAACGCATTTACAGCTAACGGTTCGTAATAAAATGTTTTTTGAGAAATTGTTCGATTCACATTTTTTCATTACGTGTCTAGAAGAGGCGGTAGAGGCGATGAACGGTCAGCAAATTCACAGGTGACAGCTCGAACGTATTTCAGCACCTTGAAACTGCATCAGCGATGTCGATCCTCGAATTGCGCAAGATATAAAATTCATCGATTATCGAACGAAATTCTTTCGCTACCACGAATGACTTTAGTCCAATTAAACGCTTTTTTGGGATTACCAATTTTTACCATCACATATAAATGGTTGAGTGAAATGGCGAAATCAATATACTATAGTTGACATTCATTCGAAAAAATGTGACACGCATGGGTCAGAGATCGACGCAATATACGGAAAAGCTACGTTCGTTTGGGAGTGCAAGTGTTAAATAAATAACGTAATAAATAAATATAACGTCCGTTTCGATAGAGCCGAAAGTGCTTTCTCCGATCCTACGGATAGTGCGCTCAGGAACACAGTGATAATAAAAAATAACAAACGACAAACGTAACGACTACAACGGTGATTCGAACAATTTCTAAATTTCTTGAAAACAAAAATTCTGTATCGTTTACACGAACATAATCAGATTGGCATACTTTCCGATGCCGTAAGATTATTTGCGAACAGTATCAGACAGAAAACTAGATTTTTAACAAAAGTTACTTATTTCAATGAAGACTATCGTTTGATAACAGATCCATTTATTATTTAAACGATTAAAAAAAAAGTTATAATCGATAAATGACTAATTTCTTCTCTATATTTTATTATATTCGAGGTATTGGCCTGTGAAAGACAATCCAGTTAAGGAAACGCAATCGTCGAGGCACTCGATTTAACGATACAATAAATACAAAACGAACGCGATATAATTGTGTAAATCGCGACGTCGGATAATACGCGAAGCTTCGTTTCAAAATACATTGCACACAATTATATTACAGTTTATATATAATTATATATAGTCAGTGCACACTTACCCCATGTACCGAAGAAACAAGAGAATTGACGACCGGTCGGCAGGTCTTTGATGTTCACGCGTCGACGATCGGTTACGAACTGACACTGCTTAGGATCGCTGTGAGACACCTTGGTCGACCGAAATAAAAAAAAAAGGAAAGCGTCGTAGTTCGACGAATTGTTATTGTTGTCATTTTGATAGTAAATCGAGTATAAAAACTCCTACGAAAACTCATCTCGTTTCGTTTTATTTTTGTTATTAAGAAGCACCAATATAAACAAAAAATGGCACCTGGTAACCGAGTCTTCACGGTTAACGTTTCTACTTCAAAAGGACAGAAAATATTTATCGTTGCCGACAACATACGTAGTTACAGCGATTTAAACGAAAGCTGCATCTTCGCTGCGTCTAAGCAATCGACGCAGTCGCATCTCTAACGAGACACGTCGTCCTTCGCGTTTCTCGAAACTTTTCCAAACGACGATATATCCCTTGTCTGACATTAAAAGGGTTAAACCATGCTTCGTACGTGTGCATGAACATACGTATTCGCCTCGACGCGAACGCTAATCGGTTACTTTCTTTCTGTTACAGGTAAGACCGACAAAGGGCTCCCTGCAATTAACGAAAGAAACATCCGGTCATTATCACGAGCGGCTCGTTCCGCGCTTGCTGCTTCTTCTCGAGATCTCTCGAGTCTCTCCGAGGCGCGCTGCATCTCCAACGCGGTATTCGCCAGATTTTAACGTATACTTTTAAGAGATTCGTACAGCACACACAAACACCCTCCGATATGTACGCACGTATATATTCGGCAACGAAACGACCGAATTTCGCGACTCTTATCGAGCGTTTCGTTTCCTACACTAGGATGGCGTTTGAATTCGAAAAAAGGAATAATTAAATAACGCAAAAATCATAGAAATCCAGCACGGAGCGAGAACACGGAGCGAGAATCTTTCAGAGACGCGTCCCTCTTTCCGTATAACGTATTTCCGTAAATGTTCGTCAAAGGGAGAAAGCGAGCGGAGCGATGGAAATTTCTCTCGCGTAAAAATCGCGAGAATACGAGCGGCATACGTCGATGCACCGCTACGTACTTATCCAGATTTTATTCGAAGCGCCGATTTGCGATTATAATTCGAGAAACGCGCGCGCGAGGGAAGCGAGTTGCCTTTCGTAGACGAACTCGTCGTCGTCGTCGTCGTCGTCGTTGATCGATCGATCGGTCGGTGGTACGGTCTTTGTCGCGAGACGGCAAATAATACGCGAATCGAGGCACGCACTTTCTCATTTGCGATTCCGCGCGCGGTCACGCTCGCGTATCGATACGGCCGGTGACTAAGCTTTCGCAGAAAACATCGAATCTACCGGGTATCCGCGACGTTCTCAGATCGATCGATGCTACCATCGCGCGTAGGAAACTACCGACGGGACCGCTTCTTGCTCGCGACACCGGGGGAATGGAATCTCGTTTCCGCGAGACGATTTAAGCGGTAGCTCCGCGCGTCGAGCTCTCAGAGCCTCCAGAGATCCCGATGCCACGCGTACATCCGTGTATCTGGCCGTTCGAAGACGCCACCCGTTGCTTTTAATTCGATCTACGAAGCTCGAAATTCCAGCGACGTCGCGTCGTTCTCGAAAGTCATTTTTTCGATTTTTTTAAATCGATCGGATGATTAAGCTCGTCTTACAAAATGAGAAAATCGATTTCTGTCCTTCCTTGAAGTTTCGTCTAGCTTGAAAATTCGATTCGAGTATTCGCTTGCACCATATCGTTCGTTTTTAAATGTTCCGAGTCCTTTGAAAGTTACGAAAGTGACGTCGACGTAGCCACGTTGTCGCTCTAAAATCGTGGAAATTTCAATTCCTTCCTTTTTAATTCTTCTATGCACCCTGAAGGGTCGTACTGTTGCTGGTGGTACATCGTGCGTAAGCGCTACCATGTCGGCCGAAGCTTTAGCAATAAAAGGGTTAATCCTTGTGGCTCTATGGAAGCTGTCGAGAGCTCGTTTAATTCATTTCCATGCTCTTTGCGAACGCTTTTAAGCGATCTCGACGTAATAAAAAAATTGTTCCACGTTTTAAATCGATCGGAAGATTAAACTCGTCTTAAAAAGCGAGAAAATCGATTTTTATCGTTGCCCGAAGTTTCGACTAGGTTAAAAAATCGATGGGAATACTCGTTTGTACGATATCGCTCTTCTTCAAAAATTCACGGTCGTTCAAAGGTTAGGAAATTGACGTCAACGTAGCCACATTGCCACTCTAAAATCGTGAAATTTTTAATTCCTTCTTTTTGGTTCTTCCGCGCACCCTGAAGGGTCGTACTGTTGCTGGTACATGATGCGTAAGCGCTAGCATGTCGACTGAAGCTTTAGCAATAAAAGGGTTAATCCTTGCGGCGCTACGGACGCTTACGAGAGCTCGTTGAATTCGTTTTTCATGCTCTCTATGAACGCTCGTAAGCGGTCCGCGAGTAAAGAAATTTTTACGCGTAGAACGTTGTAAGTAAGGTTGATGGTTTGAGTACGTCCGGGTGTTACCTACTAACTCTTTTTCCGTTTCACGAATGCTTTTCCTACACGGCACTTTCAAACGTTTTAAATCGACTTTTAACCGACAAATTCCTCACGCGTTCTTCAGACGATTTTGAAAAATCCCTCGATCGAATAACGAAGCGTGACATCCTTACGTCGCCTTCCAGATCAAGATGAAGAAATCGTACTCAATTCGAATTACAAAAACAAATTAAAACATTAGAAAATTACATTAGAAAAATTGAAGTTTAAACGTCTTTAACACGTTGAGTGCTACGCGAATTTATAAGGAAATTCCCGTCAGGCCTATGACCGAAGTGACACTCAACGTGTTACTACTAACGAAAAAATGGAAGAATTCGTGGGAAAGTAACCCTTGTCATTGTAAAAATATACATACGAAAATGCTTACTTTTGTAAATGAGCGAAACGTTACTTTCTTTCGGAGAAATAGATAAATAATAAATTAAGCAAAGAAATAAAAAAAAAAACACTATCTACTTCTCGAAACACTGGCATTGCTCTCGTTGGATAAACTTTTTTTTTGAAAATTAACATCGAACCGGCAGACTAATGATATTTTTGACGTATAACGTAATAAAATTAGGCTCGATTTTAACTCGTGAACTCCGTCGCATAGCGGAACGGGGAGAAACTCGCGATTAAAACTTTCCTCGAATCCTCGCGTGACGTCTCGATCGTTAACTTTACTAATGCTTCTCGAGCTTTAACGTAATTTCAGAAGCAAGATACATCGCCGTGACGAGATCGTTGGATCGCGAAAAGAAAATAGGCGAAGTTTCGCCGGCGCTAAGATTGGAAAACTCCGGCGATCAACGGGGAACAAATGTTTCTCCTTATCGTTGCACGATGTCGGCCCGATACCGCGATCCGATTAACGCTCTTGAATAACTATTGTACAATGTCGGCGCCAGTTCTCCGCTCTGCACGAGTTACCTTGCGCTTGTATCGATTGGCCGCCTTATCTCGCTTCAATCGTCTTAGAATCAATGTAACTCTATATTCTCCGTGTGCACAGGGTGCACTTCCTTCGCCTGTTTCAATTGCCTCTTTCGATTATCTACGATCGTATCGAGTTCCTGCCATAGATCCTTTCTATCCTCGATAACTCGTTTCGTATTCAATTATCCGTTTCGAGTGCTATAGATTTGCGTGTACCTTGTTCCACGTATCCTTTGTGTCCACGAACCTTCGCTATCCGTTCGAAGCAAACGAGGAAGCTCGCTTCGACGACCGTTCCTCCCGAAGACTTAACGATTTTTTATCATTTTCTCGTTACGTGATTCTTCCTCTACTTCCTCGTTTTCCTCGTTAGCATCACTATCGAGTGGATTTCACGCTCGTCGAATCCTCTGCTATGTACCAGCGCTTAACGATAATCGATGGCTGCGATTACGCATCGATCATCCGATTGATTATTAAAAAAAAATAGAAACAAATAATGGCGTTCGTGAAACGCCGTTTGGAAGTAGCGTACAAATATACGAGCGTGAATACGATAAACGAGTTCTCGTGTCAGTATGAAATACCCAATGCAAGCGTAACAAGAGAGTCGAGACATTCGAGCGGATTAGTAGGATTATCAAGTCGCTTGCGTTGCGTCTTTAAGAAGGATTTACACTTTGATACTCGCTTGTATATGCTTGCTAATGTTATGCATAAATACGATATTGGAGCGCAAATATTTTTTCATTAAATCATGCCAATACTGATCAACGTTAACTTTCGAAATAGATCGATCGAAACGTCCGATGACGTCAGGTCGTGGGTGTCCTCCTAGCAAATGCATCCTAGTTTAAGATGTAGGTGTCACGAAGTGCTCACATTTTTTTCATAAAATCATGCCAACCGATCGACGTTAACTTTGAAAATCGATCGATCGAAGCTAAGTCCAAAGATGATCTAACGCGAATCTGACGCCCGAAGGAGGGATTCGCCCTGGCGAATGCATCCTCGCCTCGTGCCTGCTGTTTGTCTTGTCACGACAGTGCCTTGGGCAACACATCCTGGTTTAGGGTGCAGGTGTCACGATACTCGCGCAGCCGCGCTACTCTCGCCCCGTCAGCTGATATTTACGACGCGTGGGCGCCTACCGAACGGATATTAATGCATTTATTCATGGACGTAATTAAAATTAGTACGGTGCAAGAGCGAGAGAGCGACACGATCGTTATCTATATGCGAACGAAGAATTATCGTACGTCCCGTTAACTCCTGCGAGCGGCGTGGGAGAAGCGGACAAACGAGAGGAGCTGAATCAGCGTCGTAACTTATCTCCGTGTTGTTCTTCCCTCGCGATTCCCAATTCCGAAGGGTTCCGTCGAGTGAGTCGAGATGCGCTAAGAATCGTACGTACACGAAGTCGTGTACGAGTAACCTACCAAACCTCGTTTCATAAGATTATTCGGATTTCTACGTTGTACAAAATGTGACGTTACGATTCGTAGCGTCTGTTTTCAATTGCAATGTATAATATAATGGTACATGCACGTGATAACACTCGACAAGAACATATAATATCTATTATATTCGTTTAAAGATGCCTGCCATTGAAAGAACACGAAGTATTTAACAAATAAGTAACATAGACATTTATAAAAGTTAGGAATTTTATTGTATACTGAAATTGAAAATGCTTCATTTCTTCCTAATTAAAACCTTAGTCTCCGGGTGATGAAGGGTCGAGAACCCTTAATCGTAAACTTAATACAAACCATTTTCGTGATGCAGCGTTGGTTCGCTCTTCGTTGTTGCTTCGAATTGTTTTCGGAAATGACCGTTTCGTTAGACACGACCGGAAAGAATCAGTGAATCATGTTTCACGCCATTATTGGCACCGTCATCTCGCGAATTCTTCATTCCTTCCGCAGGACCGATGACCGACCGACCGACCGACCGACCGTAAGGCAAACAGACGCCCGTAACTCGAAGGTAAATCCAAGCAAACGACGTAGGGATTCGCGAAGCGTCTATCCTAGGCATATACATCATCATTAACACATATCCGTGCAGCCTAGGCGAGAGCGCTGCTGATGGTAGCGCGTCGATGCACCGTGATCCAACAATGAACGGAGGAACTCGTCCGGGACGCACGGAGTCTTTGTTTCGACGCGGCCGCATTTTCTCGAGTTACCTGAAAGCAAATTCGATTTTTAGACGTCGTCGTACCCTTTCCTCGCACGATTGTCCCGCGCCACGTGTAATTAGCCACTCGTCGAGCTTCGTCGCTCTCCATCTCGCCTCTTCGAGTTTCGAGTCGACGATGACGCGACAAGAGCCGCGTTATTCGTCCGTCGTTCCACTCGTTTCTTCCCTTGCGTCCGAGTACGCGTCGTTTTTCGGCTAGATATGCCTCTCGATCGGTAGATCGAACGAAAAATCGGTAATGGGATCGAAGACGGATCACGAGTGTTCTCGTTTTTTTTTTTTAAAGAAAAAATACTACTATACTGTACTACGATATAAGCAAAGCAATGAAAGTACTGGTTTGCAATCTTTTTTTTTTTAATTTTATTTTTATCTTCGCGCGTTTTCTACGAATCAGAGAAACACAAGCGATCAAGACTGCGAATTTCTTCCGGAAAAAAATTCCTTCGTTTTGAAAAAACTTACGAAAACGAAAGGTTCGCGATTTTTCGGAAGTTTTCTATAATATCTTTCTCGAGGGTCATCGAAACGCGACTCTTCGTGCTTCTTTTATCGACGCTTAACGCAACGCAACGACGAATAAACGACGAATGCCACGACGTTGGTACGTGGCATAGGACGACGCTTTGTATCCGCTCGTTCTCTCGATTACCGGAGCGTTAACGAAGGGAATATTCGCGAGCGGTTCGTGATTCGACGCCACGCGTTGATACGCGTACGTAGAAAATACTGGCGTCGAAGGCTTTTCGATACGCGCAAATATTCAACGGAATATTTAACAGCACTATGTAAATATCGCGCCTGTGTAAACTTCGATCGTTCATCGCTGTAGTTTTTCCCCATCTATTCGCGCTATCTACGAGAAAGCTTACTTTTTCGGAAGCGTTCGTTCGAGCTTTATTCGTTGCACACATCGACGCGGCGCTACGCGTTCGTTATCGAAATATTTTGCGCGTAAAATCAATTTTCTGATAGCTTTGCCCGCTTCAAAAATCAACCGTCGTCGGTTTTAGTTTTTTCAATATGAAACGAAACTCGGCGTAACTGTACGCGAAACGATTCCGCGTGTTCCATTCGATGGCGCTACTACCAAAAATCTCGACTACAGATTTTCTCTGGTACAGAAAAGAAATCGCTTTATACGTGGCAAATATTTTCAGTGTCGATCGATGCGACTCGTAAAGTAAAGGCGTCTCTCTCTCTCTCTCTCTCTCTCTCTCTCTGCAGATTGAAGATCCATCATGGTCGATTAGAATCGCATTCCTTTGGCGCGTCAACTTCTCAGCGCCGCACAGTACGTCTTCCTCTTCCAGTCTATTTGTCGTTGCGCGGATCTCTCGATGATCTCTCGACGACCGCCGGTCCGTCCTGACCGCGTCGCACGCTCTCTAATCGTCCCGGTTTTCTTCCCGGGACGAAGATCGTTAACGGTATACCGTGACTGTCGCGAATCGAGCGTACGGAATGGTCTCTGGGCCGAGCGGAGCCGTCTCGCGTCGATCGATCGCGATGGAGCGCGCGATATCGCCCGAAATCGAGGCTTCTTTCAGACGCGAGAAACGGGAAGCGTTCGATTCCGATCACGTCTAACGCGAGATCGAGATCTCGATTGACGGCTCGTCGTCGTTAAGGAAACGGGGAAACGCGCCAACGGCGATGCCGTTCGTTTCGTTTCGCTTCTCTCCGTTCGAACTTGCTATCGTTAGTCGAACTCGAGGTCAACGACGACGACGACGACGACGACGACGACGGCGGCAGCGGCGGTACGTTCACCTTTATGTTATTGGGTCGAAAAGAAAGTAATTTTGATCTTTAGAAATGGATTCTGTTATGTTTCGTTCGTGTCGTGTTCTTTTTTTAACTCCTGTCGGTGTTATGATAACGAGTGAAAGTACACGAAGTTGCCAGATGATGGCGAAAGGTCATCGAACGAAATGGAAAATACATAATCGATTAAAGTTCGCTCTCCGTATTAGAAAGATTGAATTTTATTTCGTACCAATAAAGCAAAGTTATATTAGGTTGGTGCGTATGAAGTGTCGGATTTTTAAGTGAATATATACATATAAATTTGACATTTTCTAATATATATATTCGCTTAAAAATATATAAATCTAAAGTAAAAATCTAAAAATATATAAAAATCTGACATTAATACGTACCTAACTCGCGGTAAGCCGCGTATCCATTCATTGTACAAGACCCGCTTGACTCCGCCTAATCGAAGTTTGACTAGCTATCGCTAAGCGACTCTACCGCGACCAGACATTTCTGTCACGATCACCACCCAATCGTTCGAACGAGATCGCCGATGTCTCGAAGACATTTCTCTTTTTCATCTCGACGTTGTTTTAAACGACGACGAGCGTTTTTTTTTTATCAATCTTACGTTAGAATTATTTGGAATTTTGTTTCTTTCTCTCTTCCTACAAAGAACGGAGCGATGTTTTATGTCATAAAACTTCGACTCCTCTCCTCGTGGATTCATATTTTATTGCGGAAACTCGTATCTCATAACGACGGGCGCGAACGAAGAACTCTACTTACTAGCTGCTGCTTCCTCGAGACGTCGAGAATATAAACGTCCCTCCCCTCTCTCCCTCTCCAACGAACGTCTTCGCGCACTCGGTGCCACAACGTCCGTCGTTTAGCACGGCTATCGCAAGAAAGATTTGCCGCGTTAGCCCGTGTTAAACGACGCAGCTTGCGACGAAGGCGTCGCGCCACGGCTAGGAGGAGGAACGGATAAGACTGCGAGCGGAGCTCGAAACGAAAGCACGTTCGGTCCTTCCGGGACGCGAGTTCGGCTCCGGTACGTGCCGAAACCACGAAGAGGAGAGCCACTTGGCCAAGGGACGATGAGCTGTACGGATATACTTATATCGCGAAAGAGCTTACCCCCGCAATAACGCGGAAGGAAAAAAAGGAGGAATGGAGGAGACTCCGCAGACGCTACGTGACGTGGTTTACTTCTCTCCTTCTCTCTTTCCATCTTTCTCCCTTTTATCGTCTCTCGGTGGTCGCGTTTATGAGAGGACACGCGACGAAGGCGCCTCTTCGTCTCCGCCTTTCCCCTCGTTCTTTTCCAGCTTCTTCACCGCGAATCGCTTCCGTGCGCGAATACGTTTTTCGACAATGGTCTCGCGTCTTCCATTCGACTCTTTTCGTGTCGTCATGCGACACCCTCTTGTACGGAATTACAAGAGCTCGCTTTCTACCTAAATCCGAACCTTTCGCAATCCTAACGAACGCGTCGATTCAGAGAACCGCAGAAAACGTTCATCGACGATTGCGAAACGGCACATCTCTCTCTCTCTCAGTCTTTGTCTTTCTGTCTCTGTTTTTAGCAATCATTTTCTCTCGCGATTCTTGTTAAGACGTCGTGTCTTAGATATTAAAATATCGGAAAAGCGAACTTCGTTGAATCTCGCTTTTTTCACGCGCTTTGAATATCGCGCATGTGATTTCGTCGAGGAGCAATAGAATCGCAACGTTTCGCGAGACCTTTGCAAAATTTCAAGCGTGTGAACGATTCTGTTATGCGACCGAGAGTACGACGATAATAAAGAACGGAATTCGTTCGATAAATAACTCGAACTAGAATGTAAGGTAGATCGAGGCGAATCGAATTCCGACAGCAATAGGATAAAGGGTTAAGATATTGAAACTTCAATTTTTATTGCGCGTTTCTTCGACGGCACTTGGACTGCCGCGTGATTTTATAAGAGAATTCTATAAGATCGACGTAAATAACTCTGTAAGCCGAGCTTAATTCGCTGGCGTACAGCCCTCCTCCTTTTTCATCCGGGCTTGGGACCGGCATCGGCGGAGTTACTTTCTCTTGCAATTAATGAAATAATAACTAACTGTCTTAAAGAAATTGTCGCAATTTGCTCGTAAAATTAAATATGTTTAAATATGATCGTTGCGTCCCGTTCGAAGTTTTCGAGAAGAAAAGATTTCGTACGTTCGTAGCCGCAATTTTTTTCAAAGGAAGTTCCTTTCCTTTTCTCTGAAAGAGAAAGATAGAGAAAGAGATCGACATCAGGCGTATCTTTTGAAAGGCTCTCCATCGTCGTTACGAAACGGTAGCCGTTCGAACGTGTCACGAAACGACGTTGACATCGTTTATGGTCGTGACGTGTCGTAACGAGAGAAATTTTCTTTTCATCTCTCTCTTTCTCTAGCTACATCCATATATATATATATATGTCCGATCTTTTCTTTCTACCTTCAAACAAAAGCTACACGATTGTCTTTCAAACACCGTTTGAAATTGTATCGATAGTAGTTACATTGTATTAGTAAATGCTCCACGGATACTCGATGAAAATCTATACCTCGGTCGAACCGCCCTTGTAAAACCTATGGAGCATCTTTGAAATCTTTATTTTTCTAGCTCTTGTCACTCCGACCACCAGAGTCCTTCGATTCGAGACGATCGTCGTAAATACCAGTCCGATAAATTTTCGTCCCTAACTGGCACTTCGTATGGAACGATTCGCGATTAGGCTCGCACACGTGGCTCTGGCGATGTGTCGGCGTTCGTAACAGGCCCAACGAATCGCTAGGAACGACGGGCTCGCCGTCGTATCGCGAGCGGTAGGAGCTGCAACAGCGACAGCAGGAGCAGTAGCAGCGCACAAGTCCATTGTGAACGGTACAGTCGCGCTCTCTGCATCGAATTAGCATCGGATTAGCCGAGTTAGTCAGTTGTGGCTCGTCGTGGAGCGTATCGGCGACCTCGCGATCGTAAATTTATGCCGCGCGCGTACAAACCATTTCGGTGCTTGCCGGACGGAAAAATCGGTAGCTCGGTACGCCGGCGGTGCCTTAATTAGCATAGGATCGAAGGCTGCTTCGTGGCTTTCGCAACGTCCACGTCGTCGTCGTCGCGCAGCACTTTGCCATTTCCAACCGTGCGAAACTCGTGACTGCCATCTTCGCGAGGGGGAATAGACGGGGTGAAAACGCTCGTTCGATTGTCCCTCCTCGACGCGTCGTCGTTCGTCATAGCGAGTTTCGATTCCATCGACGCTGACGAGGTTCGACCACCGAAAGGACGATAGGAAGGATTGAAAATCGTGTTTATCGGTACGCTGGGACACTTCGTAGATCGATGAAGAAAGTGACTTTCGATGGAACTCGAAGGCGAGTCGTCGCGCACCACTTTGCCATTTCCAACCGTATGAAATTCGTGATTGTTATCTTTGCGAAAAGAAATCGACGAATTGAAAACACTCTTTCGATCGTTCCTCCTTTGTCATTGTTGTTAGATCGCCTGTTCTCGATCGTCGTTGTGTTCGTCATAGTGAATTTCGATTGGATCTATGCTGACGAGGTTCGATCACCGAAAGGACGACTGGAAGGATTGAAAATCGTGTTTATCGGTACGCTAGGGTGTCCTATCACGCAGTACGAACAACCAATCGAAGGCACTTCATAAATCGCTAAGGAAGTGACTTTCGATGGAACTCGAAGGCACATTGACGAGGGGCGAGAAACTCGCGCGTACGTCACGCTTTGATAGCTAATAACCGTCATCGAGGTCGCGCATCCAACAGATGTCGCGCGAGATGTTCGATAGATTCGATGGCTCGGTGATACATCACGGTGTATCACGGAGTACCGTATGGAATGCCACTTAATGGTCTGAAATTATCGTCGGTCCTCCGACAACGTCGTCGTATTTAACGGAATAAGCGTCGAACGGAGAAACGAGGATGGTTTCGAGGATAATGGAATATTTTCGATCATCGGCTGGAAGATATATTTTAAGATTAAATAGAAAGTAGGAAAAAACAACATTTAACCAAAGTGCAGAGTACTATTAACTTTTTCGGTACGACTATTTTTCGCGAACGTGCCTCCGTCGTGCCGATAATCGAGAGTGGTTATAATATTTGGTACAGGTACATGGTAACCAAAAATTCGAGTATGGTTTCGTACATAAATACGTATGAAAATATCTATATACCATTGAAAATATTAGTTTTAACTCACGAGTTAAAACATCCTTAAGGGAATATTCATCGAGAAACTAAGATATTTTCTACCATTGCTCCGCTACTCCACTGCGTTTTTAACGATCGAGATCACGTCCAAGGCAGGAAGTCGCCCTTAGTCGTCGATTTTCGATCGAAATAACGAACTACGACTATAATCGGCGTGTGGTACTAAGACAGTCAAAAAATTCTTAAGGAAATATTCACCGAGAAACTAAGATATTTTTTTACCACTGCTCAACTACTTCACTACATTTTTAACGATCGAGATCACATCGAAGGTTGGAAGTCGCTCTCCGTCGTCGATTTTCGATCGAAACGACGAGCTCTCGCGAGCACGGCCACGTCGACGAACTCGAACACGCGGAGAACGACGGTGATAATTCGACCGATAAACAGAGGCGCAAACCCTAAGTCGGACGAATGGCGAACGCGGGCGGTGACGTCGCGTCAGCGCGCTGACAGCGCGTGGAACAGGTGCGCGAGCCGCTCGTACGCCGTCTAACCGAAGCTACGTGTCGCACGGTGTGGCGTTGCGGCTGCAATGCCGCGTATATCTCGCGGAACGATGGATAGTAGCTCGAAAAGCGAACGTAACCACCGCGACTAGCGGCGAGCGGCTTGTCGGTGGCGGCAATGGCGCGTCACGCGTCGTGGAACCCGAAGCCGCGTGATCGAACATCGAGCAGGCGGTTGCCCTTAAGCGCTATCCACACGGATTCTCCTACTTTGTACCTCTTCGATCGAAACGACGCGCTTTATTTCCTACGAAAGCGGTAACGACGTCTTCGTATCGTATCGAGTTGGCAATTAAATGATTGCGGATTTCTAAATAAGAATCTATCTGCTAAACCCGCGATTACTTACTTGCCAACCCGATAGTTCGATCTTCGAATTACGCGAATAATCGAATGTCAAGAGTCGAAAGACGTCGATTTCTTCAAGAATTCTCCCTGTGTTTCGATTTTGATCGAAAGGATCGCAAAAAATGGCTTGATTTGGTTGAGAACGATCGACGTTTCCTCCGCCTTTGATGTACGCGAATAATCGGAAGTCGCGCGTTGAAAGACATCGACGTCGTCATCGTTCGTCCGATTAAATTAAATCAATTTAAAAACGAAGACCTTTCAACTCGTTTGCATGGAAGCTCCGAAAACGAGCGACGCTCGGTCCGTGACACCGCGTATCAACAAATAACGTCGCCACGAGCGAATTATTATACAATATTTCGCGGTTGGTGATGAACGACGTTCGTCGCTCGTAGAATATTTCTCTCGTGGATGCGAGTGGATTAAGAGAAATTCGACTGTCAGTTTGGACGACATCGCGTATTTTCTAAAAAAAAAAAAATGAATAAATATTCTTCGACTACATTGATCTCCGACCGGTAGGAGCGTGAGTGACACTCGTCCTTTGCTCGGACGTCTAAAAAATCGACTCCTTTGAATTTCGGGACGCGTGTCACGAGGGAAACGCACGCGTGGCTCGCTTTGAAGCGCGCACGGTCCATTTTGCAGTCTCTCGACGGTCCATCGCACAGCGGCGCTACCGCCACGGGGAATGGCGCGTCGTCGTTATTGTCACGGTTCCGTGATATCTCATCGGTCGCTCACTTACTCGATCGAACGATAAGCTGTCCTCCGGACTGTGATCGATCTTCTGCTCGAGGTCGAGGTCGAGATTCGTGCGATCGTAGTCGAACTCTCGACGCACGGATGTCCACCCAAAATGGCCCTCGTACGGTCAATATTATCGCCTAATATTACACCGTCGGCCGCTGCGTCGTCGATTGCTTATTTAGGAATCGCAACATAAAGCAAACTGTCGCCCCGAGAAACAAGGGTGCATTTGCGCGAATTCTGCGATATCTCCATCGAACGTGCACGCGTTCATCGCATCGGGAAAATGAACGAAACGAGCAAGAACAGTACTTTGCCGAAGCTATTTTATTTTTTGCCGAAGGTAAGCAAGCGGTAGTTATTGCCGCGTAACGAGGCAAGATCGGCGTCTATAGGCGTCTATAACGATGATCCGTGTCACGATATCCGTCTTCGAGAAAGTTTCGAGGAAAATAGACGTCTTACCGTGTCCTTCGATGCATCGCGTTCACCTTCGAGCTCGATTCCGAAATTTCCGTGGTTCGATTCGTCCCGTAACGATTCGGCAAGAAGACTTACGACGAATACACGCGCCGCGACAAACGGTAACGTTGAATTTCGTACGGGAATGAAGATCGTTAACGAAGGGAATAATTGCGCAGGGAAAATCAGTGGAAGGCATTCGGTTAATTACGCGATGCGTCTAATCTCGCGATGTACTCGCGCCACTCGAGAGAAATCCCTTAATGTCTCTTCTACAACCCGACGGGTCCTTCGATACAAACGGAAGCAAAGTAGGTAGGAACGAGCAAAATATTTAAGACGCGTCGAACGTCGAACAACTAAACATTCGTCCAATAGATTACCCACCAGCTGTCAGTTTTGCGACTTCGAGATGTTCTCGACACTTTTAACATCTGCCAAGATGTGCAAACGCTGTATTTTACCACCTTTCTATTTTTTAATTGAAATATTGTAACGCTTTTCTTAACTCGTTATCCGTCAATGTCCTTCTTTTAGGACACATTTTCAAATTTCAAATTCAAAGTTGATTAGTACGAATATCATTGTACAGTTAATTTAATTTTATTCGTACTTAAAAATCGCAGCGGGTAATGGGTTAAGACACGCTAAATATTACACGCTTACTTCGTCTCGATATCAGGCTCGAAACGTTTTCCGCTCTCGGTCTCGTACACGCCTTTGCCTTACCTCGCTGAACCAACACCGATGATGTCACCGAGGTTCGAGTCGCGGCAGCAGCCTCACGGAGACGCTATTTGCTTGCGTTAGAGCTCGCAGGCCCTCGCGATAACAGTAATCTACTCGCTTAATGAATCTTCCGTTCTTCTCTCCGCTTCGCCTTACCGTCTGTCATCCGTTCTTCTTCTTCCTCTCTCTCTCTCTCTCTC
>JAITYT010000305.1:1583835-1597584 GCA_025433975.1 Liostenogaster flavolineata
AGCGTGCTTAATCGTCGATTTAGAGGGTCTCTCCTCGGTTTGCTCGAGTAGAGGAGCGCCGTTTCTCGGCCAGGTGCTCGTCGTTCGCTCGACTATGAATACCGCCATTGTCCGCGGGGCAAGGAAGAATCCGTGCTTCGTTCCATCCGCGTTACCTGCTTCTCGAGACGAGCGTAAATCGTCGAACAAACTTAGGTACCCGACTCGATCGACGGATAAACGTTCGCACGCTTCTCATCGGGAAACTTCATCGTAAATACGCAGCAACGTAACGCGTGAACTTCTCGTTAAATGCCACGGGGAAAATCTCTCGCTTTATTTAAGCTTTCAATTCGAACGACGAGAATCGCGCGTAAAGGCACCATCGAGACTCGTCGTACCACGAAAACGTTCTCGATCCATTAGATTGTTCGGAAAGTAATTTCGTTTTTTCACGACAGTTTTTCATAAAAACAACATTAATCTGTTAACCGGGCGGGACGCATAAATACGTCAAACGTAATTTTGTATTTCCCTTTGTGCTTTATATATAAATAAACGAAAAAATATTTTAAACATAAATTTAATAGCAATTAAAAACATAAAAGCAAAAATAAATAAGCATCGTTTATTTATACATAAAGCACAAAGGAAAATACAAAATTACGTTTGACCTATTTATACGTCCCGCTCGGTTAACGGGTTAAAAAAAAATTAGAAACTGTAAAAAATTGTCTAGGTATGGCTACCTATGGTATCGATGCCCATTCGCTTTCACTTTTCCATTCATTTCCTTGTCCCTACAAAAGGAAGTTCTTCTCATTAAAAAAAAAAAAGCGGAATAACTTTCCGAACAACCTAATATTTTATTTTTATCGCTGACGCGATGACGCTTCTCGTGGAGCTTCTCTTCTCTCGGCATTTTTGTCGCCCGTACGACTTCCTTTCGTTTTCGATCGACGCGTAGAATACAGCGTCCTTTATTTGATTCCTTGTTGGGCGTTCCCGTCGAAGAAATTCGTGCCGCGCCGCGAGAAAGAAGAAAGGAAGGAAAGATACCGCTATTTCTAGTTTTACCTGCGCAATGGAGAAGCAACGTTTGGTATTCCAACGGTAACGCTCGTTCGCTCGCGTCATCGCCTTAAAGAGTACGCGTACGAGTATTTCGAGATCGGTAGGTATTCGGTACACCGTTCACGATGTTTCGCACTCCGATCTTTCGTATTCCTAAGGATCGTCCATCGAGAACGAACCGAACGGGAACTATTTCGTTTCTCCGATGAAGACGCGAAATTCCACTCGGTCTACGAAAAACATCGAATAACTCGGTTTGTTTACGTACGTCGAAGAAAAAGATCGTTCCTCCGTTTTAAACGAGTCGTTCCAAGAGGTTCCACGCGACTGTCTCCGCCCAGACTCGTACCCAACGCTTTGAAAACGCCGGTGAAGAGCGACTAAACGACCATCCAAGTGAAACATTCCAAAATGACCGAGTATCGGCGCGTACCTACGTACTGCGTGCTTCTTGTACACGTTCGATCCGATCGGTAGTCGTCAACGACGGAGAGAGAAAGACAGTCCTTGTCGAAAACACTACCGACCGTTGAGAGGCGCGCCAAGCGCGTGTACCTAACTTGGCGAAACGGAGCGACAGCGCGGACCGTGTTATCCGAGTTTAACTGGAAACCGATGGGTTTGTGCGGGTTGAGAGAGAGAGAAAGAGAGAGAAAGAGAGAATGTTGCCAGGTGATTGGTCACAGAGATGGACCGTAAAAGCGTATGCATGTGTGTGTGTGTGTGTGTGTGTGAGAGAGAGAGAGAGAAGGAAGACTAAGACGAGATCAACGAAGGCTGAAAAAGTGACTTACGTACGCGTCGCATGATTCGTCTGAAGCATCGTGACGATGCGTCTTTGTCGGTGATTAGACGACGACGACGACGACGACGACGGAGTGATAAGCAAGGACACGATTGCGAGGCATCTTTCGATGGCGCCGATCGACACGCCGCAAATTTGCTCGAAAAGGTCGCGTCTTCTGTCTCGAGTGTGACGCAGCGTTCGTAGATCGACCCGACTCGCTTCGTGCAAATCCATCGAGTCGTGGACCAACCATCGTTCTCCTTCGTCTCGTCGCGGACGTCCATGTCAAAGCGAGCTTCGATTGTCGATTGGTTACGATCGAGAGCCTCGAGGTCGTCGTTGCGACGCTGCCTTTTTTTTTCTTTTTTTGCCTTCCTTTCGAACGTCGAACTGCGCTCTTGTTTTACACCTTCCTTTCCGTTAGCTCGAGATATCGACGTAATGCTGCGACGAGACTACCACACGCGTGTACTCGCGATCAAAGCTGAGCGTGTACTAGGTGAGATACGGAGACTGTTGTATTTTATGGCTGATGGTATTTTATGGTTGATTTGTTTATCGTTTAATCGAGTAAGAAAAGTTGTAAAGAGAATATATGTAGTTTCTTGTTTATATTCATCTTCTCGCGTAACGTCTACAATGTGTAAATATGTCGAAGATGTCTGTAATCGTCGGAAGAGCAGTGACGATAACAAATCAAAAATTCTGCATTGTTTAAGAAAGACAATCATTAAATAGAACAGTCTTCGTATCCCATTTAGTACATCCTATGCTTTGTTGCTGTAAATAACCACTTTTCCATTAACAAAACCAATCTCTACGTATTGTATCCGATGAAGTACATTCGTCACAAATATGTAATAACAATCGTTAAGCTTCAACTGCATTTTGATATAACGTAAAGTAGTTTCGAAACACTAAATGCTAAATAAATAAATAGTATAAAATGATTAAAACAAGGCAAGAGTAAAAATGAGCCGGTTACCGGTAAAGCGAGGGTAGACGCGCGCGACCTTTCGACTCTCCATCGAGCCGAAAACTTTTCGAGATGCATTTTTCTTTCCCAAAGAGAAACGTGATTTACGCGTTACCTGAAACCTTATCGCAAAGCACCCGTGTCTCCGTCGATTTCCACTCGTACGGCTGTAAATTGCGCGCGAAAGGCGTCGGGCGCAAGGTGTCGTCGACAGTCGGTTCTCGTCGGGCCAGTTCGCAAAAAGTTCCTCAAAGGCGAGAGGCTTTTTTCGAATACTTGCGCGTCGAGACGCTAATCCCTTCTTTCTTTTCGGATCTTAATTTATCGTCGGTTACGCGAGCGGCGACAAGAAAACCTTCACCCGGCCTCTCGATACGGAAAGATTTTTGCGTTGCGCGGTGAAAGCCGAACACGCGGCGGTATCGTTTTCGAAACGTTATTGGGGCGATCGAAACGCATCGCGAAATTGCGACATTAATTCTCGAAAGGCGATAGCGAGCGAAGTGAATCGAAATTAATTTCGTAACCGCGCTCGAGATAAGGCGTATCTACGTGCTCGCGAATTCGATCGAGACGCGATTTCCCGCCGGGGAGATAACGACGCGAGAGATTATCGATATTTATGGGGTAACGCGCGAATGGAAAAAATAACGGAAGACGTGAAACCAGTTCCAACGGGCCGCGTGATTTCGAGAAACGAAAGGAAGAAAGGGAAGGAAAGAAAGGGTGCAACGCGCACGAATTCGTTCGTCTCTCTCGATCTCGGGACGGGAAACAGCGACTCCGAAACGATAATTCTCTTTATTTCGCAGTGCCTCGAGAACGTCCGTCGTAACTCCCGCGTCTTCCTTAAAATCTTGACACGCGACGGTCGTCGTGCGATTCCGCGCGAGCTCTTCCCAACGAGTAAAATATGCGAGCATTCCGAGCTGAGTGCAAGAAAGGCGCAACCGTGACGTTACGAAGCCGCGAATAAAAATCGAAGAGCAACTTGCCCGTACGCGACGATGCTTCTCGCTCTTTTTATCGCCATGCCGTCCTCGTATTTTCTCGTTTTATTCCTCTTTCTCTTTCTCGTTTCTTATAGCGTCGTTGCGTCGTCGTTGGAAAGGTCGCGCTAGGGTTTCCTTCGAAAAATTGAAAAGCGCTTTTCCCGGCTTGAAAGACCGTTTCCATTCCGAACGGCGTCGTTGATCGATTTTATTCTTCGACGAAAGAAAGCTCGCTCTTCCATCGGGATATTCGTACGGAGTGTAGGTAGAGAATGTCTCTCTTGCCTTCCTTTCGGCAGCAAGCTGGATTGGAGAACGAAACAATTACGAGACGGACGATGTCCCTCGTACCGCCGTGAATAACGATTACGACGCAGGTGCGGCACCGAAGCGGCAGGTCGGACATAAATAAGCGAACGGTATCGAAGGCATTAATCGTCACGGGGGCGGCGGGGGAGGGGCGATAGGCAAACAACACGGTCGGCGCGTATCCGCTCGAAGAAGCGCGCGTCTCGCGTGACCGTGCCGAGATTTCAAACGATACCGCGCGAACTTATCGCTCCTCGCGTTTCGCAAGAGCGCATGCGCCCTTCGCGTGGATCGCGCGCGGACCCGTGCAAAAGGAACCGCGTGGGACTCGTAATTACTCAAAGGCGTTTCTTAACTCGACGCGATGCCGCGCGCTAATTTATGCGCCGCGACGTCGCTGCGAGCCACTCGTTATTATAAATCGCAGGTGAGCGCGGCTCTCGCCCCGTGAATCACTCGCGATTCCTCCCTTCTTCTCCTGCTGCTGGCCGCGAATAAGCGCGAAAGACGCGCCAACGTATCGGGGATAGATCCTCGACTTACACGGATCCGTGGACACGAGGCACGCGGGCATCGCTGCTGCCTGCTGCTTCTTCGTCTTCTTCTTCGTATTTTGCCAAGGCGCGCGCTTTTTTCGATCGCTTTACGACACTTACGCTTCGTACGCAGGGTTAGTTTGTTTCTCAGGGTTCGTCGTTTTTTCCTTCTTTTTTTTGATGCGTTTAATCGAGTGTATAGAGATTCGTGCGTGTTTGGATGAATTTTATTGGCTACGCGATGCGTCTTTTGGTTCTCTGAGTTTATCACTAAAGTAATTGCAAGGTCTGCGTCAATGGAATCGTGTTCAGAGATGCGCGATTAAAATTGCGTTTTGCTCGAAAGTCGAATCAATATGAAACTACATCGCGTATAACGGGGAAATATAGTATTGCGCATTAGAATATATCCTGTATAATAATAATAATAGAAATTGTTAATTCACGTGCTTTCTCCAAATGTCCAGAAGAGCCGAGAGAGCGATCAGCAGGTTTCCAGGGTTACGTTGCTTTTGGTTTGAGTTTGGTCTTGCTTCAAGCGAGAATAAAACTCGCACTGCGATACCACTTCACTTTACTTCACTTAACTAGGCGAAACGTAATACTTACTTACGAAAATTATTCAGATATGCAACCTGATATACGATCGACCATGAACCGACAGTAGCGTTGTTTCGATAACCCACCTAAGCTGGGGTCGAAATCATAACGAAGCAAATCCATAGCTTTTGCGCCGGCCTTCCAAAACAAATACGCGAGACGAATAATATTTTCGTCCTTGAGTTTCCACATTCATACTGCGATTGGAAATTCTTTAAAAAAACGAGCTATTCCATTTTGCTGATGATATTTTCTTTCCGATTTCTCGTGACATCGTTATATCATCATCATCATCATCGTCGTCGTCATAACTCGTGATATATATGAAAAGAAATATCCACACACGTGCGTTCACTTCGATTCTCGAGTTCAGGACACTGCGAGGGAGATCGTCGTTTATCGCATTACGAAGAATTTGGCAGACGAAGGCGGTGACTCCAACAAAAAACTCTCAAAGAGCTCTACTAAACCCTCGACCGTAATTGTGAAAGGTAACGGGTTGATTTAAACGCTCCCGCAAAATAAAAAGGGAAATTGAATTTAAACGTCGCGTGATTCGTTATTTCGCACCAGTTCTTTGTCCACCCTTTCCCTCTTCGCTCTTTCCTTCACTTTGAACCGGACGGGCTTTACGACGCGATTAACGCGTCCGATCGAAGCGAACGATCGAGCGCGAGAAGGTCGCGCTTGTTGCACGGAAATCGAGATAAATATTGAAGCGGGCGAATATTGCAGTCGATCGATGTAGGGAACCCGCCAAGAGTTCCAAGAGTCCTGATCATCCACGTCGTCTAATTGTTTGGAGTGTTTTTGTCCTACGCATAAAAATACGACGGTAGCCGGCGTTGGATACACAAAGGAATTTATCGAAGATGTTCTACGCTCTGGATCATCTCGTAGCCGTGCTTTCGCGGTAAAAATCGACACTTTACAGTCGCCACGTGAGCGAGCTTTCGTCACAGAGGAACCTTGCTGTTTATCAAGACCAGCACGGCCTTAATCTCGACAGTTTTTCTTTCCTGTTACGAACCTGTGTCAACGTAATCGAGAAAAGGGAAGGTTCTATCGAATAAATTCCCTCCATTGTCCAATGAGCGTCTTTTGAGAATTTCCCTCTCTTTTTACAGGCTTTTTTTACAGGTTTACGGGTCACCTGTACCAAGAACTACGTTCGATCGAAGACCTCGACGAACGATCTAGTTTTTTCCGCAGTCGAAGGCACGAGAATTTTGCCGGACGATCGACGACGTTCTCGCGGAAAGAAAGACGTCATTCGTTCTTGATTCCACTGTCCATTGGCGCAGCTGCGCTGATAATCGTTCGCGATCGCCCTCGATACAGCGACAAGGCAAATGCATCCACATCGTCTTTCAACGATGCACCTTGCGTCGGTCTGTTACGCACAAGGCGCGTTGCATCGATTCCAGGAACTGATAAATAACTCCGCCTATGTGAGTTTTTACAAGTGGAAACCCTTTGAATTTCACCGTCGAGGAAGGAGTCGATCGCGAATAACGGCGATAGAACGTGTCTTGACATCGTTTCGAGACTCGTTTCTCGGGTTTTTCGACGCGGAAGTTAAATTAAAAGAGAAGAGGCAAAATTAGTCGATCCGACTAGGCGGAAATTCTTCCATCGAAAGTGGTGTACGGGAAGTCTCTCGTTCGACGCTGATTCTTCGATATTGCGTATCTTTAGTGCGGATATAAAACATTGACATTCGTGTCCTTGCTTTTATTACGATTGATCGTAAAAAGTTTCGTTTCTACGCGACGACGATCGTTGAAATTTCGCAGACCGACGACGATAAATTGACGATTCAGTGTTAGGAACCTTTTTCATATTGGAATTCTGTCGCGGAGGAAGACTTAGATTCTAAGCGGACTTCTAAGCGGAACGGTCGAGAATAGATCTTTTAAACGAAGAATTGACGTCGAGTATAATATTAAGTCGTCAAGGGTGAAATTTCGAAGGAGGACCAAGTTAATAATAATTTTTCTACGAATGTTTTACAAACTTCATTCTTGACGACCTGATAATTCTTAAGCCCGTCTTCCACGTACACGAAAGAAATACATAGATCGAAATGAATATCGGCTAAAAACCGACGAAAGAGTTTCTTCTCAACCGACGCATAATTTCGAACACAATAAAGCAGAGTCGCGCCTTTATTCATTGAAAATCGTAGGTTGATACGCAAAGTTATTCGATTTAGAAGCAAGCGTAAACTTTCCTTATTTTCGCCGTGAAATTATTCGAAACGGGGACTAACTTTTACAGTAAATAACATCGTGGTTATCGAAGGCGAAGCTTCGTCTTTTCATTGAGATGCGCTAAACGTTCCTCCATCCGTCAACGATCTTAATTCCCGACTCGATCGTTTTCCAAATCTTCGTCGGCTCTTCAAAATTTGGCCAGGCTGTGCAGCGGTACGATTTCGATAAATTGGTCATTAAACTGGAAACTGGAAAGGTAACGGGAAACGATTACCCGTAGTAGAGAGAGGGTAGAATTAGTCCCGCGCGGACTCTGCAGAAGGAAAAAGAAGGAGAAGAACGGAAGAAGTGACGAAAGGAGGAAGGGAAATAGGAGAAAGAAGCTGCTTCCGCGGACTGTATTCCTGCGCGGACTGATCTCGACGATATTCAAGGGGAGAAGGACGACGAGGCCAGCCGCAGACAGCCAGGATTATTCAGCTTGGTGGTGAATGGTGGGCGAGAGGGCGCGGACGAGCGTCACTCTCGTGCAACGATGGCCGATTCACGTCGATGAAAACGATCGAAGTCGAAGGAGAAGGAGGAGGAGAAGGAGAGAGGATAGAAAAGGACGAAGGGCAAGAGAGATACGTCTCGGTGATGGTGAGACGTTGGTTGGTGCGTGTGCGAGGAACTCGTCGAACGTAAGAGAAGATCATGGAGACTTGGCCAAACACGAGACGTCCTACCGAGTAACTGGACGGAAAGTCGAGGACGATGGTGTACCCCGTCAAACCAGTTTTATCGGCTAGTTCCTTCGGGATGAGAACGAGTCAGGTAGAACGATACTCGACTCCTTATAACCATGGCGGCCACCTTGAAGCGACGGCGGGGGCAGCCGCGGTTCGTCGCGTACCGAGTCCCTCCCCTCTCGCTCCGAGCGTTCTTCCACCTAGCGCACCGAATTCTCGACGATCGTTTCGAGAGGGTTACGTACTTTGACCCCTCTCCTCTGGTACCTCCCGTCACCGTCGTAACTTCTTCGTTCTTCGTGAAAACGGGCGGACGAGAACGGTGTCGTTATTCCTCTTATCTTTCTCTCTCTCTCTCTCGCTCTCTCTTTCTCGTTCCCTACGACCACGTCTCCATGCGATGAAATTTCTCTCTTTCTATTCGCCGTAGAATCGTTTCAGATCGTTCCCGGCTCGCGAGTAATCTCGTGCAAAGCGTAGAGACCCAGCGCGTATAAATTCGCTTCGTTCGCGATAGCTACGATTTCGATTCGCGAAGCCGAGTTCGTTTACGAGCCAAGGGACGAACCAGTCGAAGGAGAGTAAAGACGAACGCGATGCGTCGAGATCTTCTCCGAAGAAGAATGCGCGAACGAGGAATATCGCGAAGACTCATCGAGATATCGGTGAATATCACGAAGGTTCGTCGATATATCCAGAAATATCACGAAGATTCGTCGAAATATTCAAGATATAACGAAGGTTCATCGAGACATCGAAAAATATCAAGAAGACTCGTCAAGATATCCAGGAATATCATTAAATTAGTCGACATATCCAAAAATATCGCGAAAATTCATCGAGATATCCAGGAATATCACGAAGGTTCGTCGATACATCCAGAAATATCACGAAGATTCTTCGAAATATCCAAGATGTCACGAAGGTTCATCGAGATATCGAAGAATATCAAGAAGACTCATCGAGATATCCAGGAACATCGCTAAATTCGTCGATACATCCAGAAATATCACGAAGACTCGTCGAGATATCGGGAAAAGAAACTCGTTTGACAAGGTTCGTTTTTCCGTTTTCTCTCGTTCGTGCGCGTTTGTCGTTTGTGTTGCGCGTGTAAATGCGTGACATGGAGCTTCGACGGGTGTCCTTGGGGCGCGATCGTCGTGGTGCCTGCTAGAAAAAGAGACGACGGACAGGTCCCACGGGTCGCGACGCCGCACGGTCGCACAAGCGATACGTCATCGGGGTAGCGACTAGCAGCGCGCGGCAAAGAAGGAACGACACGGCGACCGATAATTGTTCCTCGATGCGACCGACTTGGAACATCGTCGATCGAGAGCGAGGGAGGATCGAATCGCCCGAGAAAGTGACCGCAATCGTCTTCTCGAGACTCTTGCTTACGAGTATGAATGATCGACGCGTTGCGAGACGCCCAAAAATGCCGACGAAGAAATAAATTCTCGCGAATGGAGGGATCACGACCTCGTCGTCGTCGATAGCAAAAACAAGCAAGAGAAAAGGAAGGCGAAGAAGAAATTTTCGTCTTCTAGCGCGAAACAAAACTCCATTTATTCCATATATCCAGCCTCGTTTTATCGTCAAAAAAACCCCCAAGAGTTCTACATCGATGAAATAATTGCTCTACCCCAAAAATGGCAGAAAGTTATAGATCAAAATGGAACATACTTGGTTCGATAAAGTACACTAAAACGTAAGAAAAATATGATGTGAAATTTAGTGCTAAAACGCTACGAACTTATTGCCCAACCTAATACAAAGAACGAACTCCAATCGATTACATAATTTCCTTTTTTGTAAAGAAATAAACATAACGTCATCTATTTGGAATAAGGGAACGAAATTACTTTCTCGACATGGCAATAACATCGACGATCGATCAAAGAAGACGAAGAGGGGCAAACAGGGGACGCGTCCGCAAAGAAGCCCTTGCGCTTATGCAGGAGCAGGTATCGACGCGACGACGTCGAGTCGTTCGTTTTCGACGATCGGACGACACGCCGCCCGGTAAACACGTTCGAGGATAATCGATGTTTCTCTTGGCGATCGCGCGAGCGTCGATCGCTCGTACTATCGCGCCACGAAGCGTAAAAATAATTAGCGATTTACGCTCGCTCAAACTGAAATTACGACGACGCCGCGGGCCGGTGAGTCTCGCGGTAGGGCGGCAAAAAGACATCCGAGACGCTTATCGAGTCGACCAACGCAAGCGTTCGATGCTCCCTCCTTGTAAAACCAGCCGTGAGAGTACTCGCTATCTCGATCGGCGCATGGCGCCACGTCGAAGTCGCTCGTACGATCGATGAACGAGCCGAAAGATTTTTATTTATTTATTTCCGTTGGATCGACGACGACCGCGCGGCCATGTAAACGAAGTATATCGAGTGTGCAAACAGCGATTGCGACTTCGGCGACTTTTTCGAGTATCGACGTCGACTTCTATTAGGTTCGATTCGATTAATCGTTCGAGAGCGCTTTTCCCGGTCGGTGTCGAGGAGCGGCGGAGTTTTTCGAGGTGAAGCGAAAGAAGCGGATTTGCAAGGACCCGTCGCTCGAGCGAGGTTAATCTCGCGCGAGGGAGCATTCGAACGATTAGAACGAGAGAAGACGCCTTTCTCCTTTCAGCTCGCGATCGTCCTGCGAAATTGAAGGTGCGTCGAGAGGGGAAAAGTTTCTTTCTCCGTTCTTTTCTTCGCGTCGCGGTCTCTTCGTTTGAGGCGACCCATCGGTCGGCTCATCGAGCGCAGGAGAGCATTCTTCGGACGAGAGGAAGAAAACAAGAAAGAGAGAGAGAGAAAAGAAAAAAGACAGAGAAAGAAAGACGTACTCCGGGCCACGATACGTTTCCCTTTAAGAGACTCGTTCCTTTCGGTCTCTCTCCGGCATCGTTCGCGCACTCATCCTTGCTCTTTTATCGCCTACCATCGCGCGGAACGAGAGACGGACGAGAAGAGTCACCGACTCCGCGAGGATGCACGGACGTCCGCTCGATGACTCACTGTCAACTGACCAAACCGATCCGGACCGGTTTTGTGATTTTATTAATAGAAAACAATGTCTCTTCCAGTCGATCCTCCGCGGTCTCGTCGTTTTCGAGCGCCTCGAGGCGAGGCGATCCACGAGGAAAAACGATTCTCGCCATTCCTCTTCTTTTTTCCGGCTCCCGGCACGCTCGCTCGACGTTTTTACGAATCAACCTTGGGATCGCACGTTGCGCAACGATTACGAGTACGCGTCGTTCTTTCGTCAAGGAATAAAGTAGTTTATCGGCGTAAAAGCGAACATCGCAAGCCCCTAAAAGCGGATTGTCTAAATCCTATCTGTAACGGGCAAGGGAACCGCGCAGTGTTTGAAAAACGGCTTCGATTATGCAGAACACCGACGACCGGATTGAATTAATCTCTTGCCTTACGATTTATTTTCGGACAAATCGTAGAATAATGCGTGCGCGACCGCAGTTATCGCAAAACTAATTCAGTTTTCATCGAATATATAATATATATATAGAAAATTGTGGACAATATTTTATTTGTAACCCAGACGATTTGTACGGCATTTATAATAATGAAAACAAATTTTTCAACTATCCTCTTAAGGAAACTATTTTTTTTCAATATTACTTACATATTTGGTAATAATTGCCTCCAACAAATATTCTCGAAGCGTGTGACAGTTTTTGCAGTTCAACGAATCGATTCTTACAAGAACTGTTTTTCTTTTACCGAACGTCTAGAACGGTAGCACCGTTATCGACAGTGAGATAATTTTAGAGAGAGAGAGAGAGAGAGAGAGAGAGAGAAAAGCAAAAAAGCAAGAGAACGTACTCGTCGAAGTTCGGCATAGAATATCCACGAGCGTCAAACTCCATCTCCACCTAAGGGGTTAATATAGACTTTGTCGATTTTTCATACGCCGAAAATCCATGCGAGAGAAGTTGGAAAGCCGCGCGCGTTCGCTCGGTGAATTTTGAATGCGCCCCCGTCGCGTCGAGCTTCCTTGCGCTTTTCCAAAGTCTAAAATGCAAGCGGCTTTTCTTGGTCGCTTCGACTTTGCCACTGGCGTAGAGCGTTTGTCGTTCGGCCACGAAAAGTCGAAGATAATCCGGACGATCTTCGTAACCGAGAGCCTCGAAATCGACGACCAACGACGAGGCACTCCTCGATTAAGGAACGGTAATCGTTTCGGCGTCGCGTCGAAAGGATTCCGAGACGACGAGAGGAGCGACGAGAGAATAGCTTGAAAGCGTCTCGAACAATTACTCGCGACGCTGCGTTAAAGCGCGAGAATTTGCAAGGGGCGCGCGAACGTTTAAAGCTGCATTTCTGAAAAATATATGACGCCGTTGTCGTGAATAATACATTCAATCTAAAGGGATGTATAAGCCTCGTAAACAGGCCGAGGCAAGACGTTGGTCCACGTAACTTTCCTCGAGTTCTACCCTTTGACCCTTAAAACCGCCTAACTTCCTGATTAAAATCCTAACTTACCCGAAAGTTTCCGCGTGGCAGGAGTATTCGAGACTTTGCCAGCCGGTGCGCCGTCTGCTTCGCATACGTTAACGATACGTTAAGCAATGCGCCAAAGGAGCACGATTCGACTCTCCGTTCGACTCTCCATTCAAACTCCATCAATGATATTCCTTCCTCCGTGTTATCCTCGATCCATCGAAGAATCGTCTCGCGCGTCTGTGATTTCCGACGACGAACTTCTGCTGAGAAACAGTCAGTCGAGGCACCGTCGGACCTCGCTTCGATTTCCGACGACGACCATTCCGCTTCGATTCTCACCCTGCCGCTCCCCTTGTACGACGTTTTTATTTATTTCGAGGAACGTAGCGTTCTTTTCGCCATCTACTCGACGCGATATTTCCGACAACGAACTTCTGTTGGGAACGGTCGAGAGTAGAGGGCGAAATAACGCGAAATCCCGATCGACTCGTGATCGTTGTCGCTTCTTTGACGAGATTGCAGACAGTCGAGGCAACATTTGGACCTCGCGTCGACTTCCTTGACGACCATTCCGCTTCGATTCTCACTCTGGCGCCTCTCTCGTGCGACGTTTTTTTTTACTTCGCGTTCGTTTCGCTATGGTCGAAAGTAGAGCGCGAAATAAAGTGAAATTTCGATGGATTCGTGATCGTTGTCGCTTCTTTGACGAGATTGCAGACAGTCGAAGCAACATTAAGACCTCGTTTCGCTTCGATTTTCACCCTAGTGCTCCTCTCGTACGACGTTTTTATTTACTTCGAGAAACATCGCGAGCTTTTCGCGATCTACTCGACGCGATATTTCCGACGAGCAACTTCTGTTTGGAATGGTCGAGAGTAGAGCGCGAAATAACGCGAAATCCCGATCGACTCGTGATCTTCGTCCGTTGTCGCTTCTTTGCCGAGATTGCAGTCAGTCGAGGCAACGTTCGAACCTCGCGTCGACTTCCTTGACGACCGTTCAGCTTCGATTCTCACTCTGACGCTTCTCTCTTACCGCGTTTCTTTTTTTTTTTTTATTATTTCGAGAAACATCGCGCTCTTTTCG
>JAITYT010000305.1:1638373-1663606 GCA_025433975.1 Liostenogaster flavolineata
CGTGCGACAGGTCAACAGAAACCAATACGTTTTCCACGGATTAATTAATATTTACCGAATAAATAATAATTTTTATGGGTGCTCACCATCTCTTCTCGTATAAATGGAGCACATACGTAGATACTTATAGACATCGGTGACTATCACGCGCACGAAAAACCTTCTCGTAATCTTCATCTTTGCCTTCTCTGTATCCGTTAATGGCCAAGTTCTTCGTGCACCTAGCGATTTTAATCGTCGATCTAGTCGTCGTACCGACGCATCGCGTAGTCGAATAAAACGCACCAAGTTCTATTACAGACTCGTATTCGCACACGCGCGCACTCTCAAATCGCTAAAAAGGGACGAGCGGACGATAGAACGCGTACGAACTATCCTAACGAGAAAATATCGACCTTGTACTGGAGTTTATAAACCTTCTCGCGGTATATTCTCGCCACTCGTCTTTGTTCGGCGACGTTCGGCAACGACGTTCCACCTTGTCTCTCGAATCGCCTCCTTCTTCCTCGGCGACAGTCGTAATTCCCACTTCCTCCGGCACCCTACGCTTTTTCTTGTCGATCGAAGAACGACGATCTCGTTTTACCGAGGACTACGAGTACGATGCCTCGAGGAATTTAATATCTTTCCTCGATCGCGCCGTTTCGTTCCTTCTCATCCTTCTCCTCCTCCTCGCTCTGGAACATCGTAAATTTTCGTTAGGGGCAATCGCTCGAGAATCTTACGATCCGAGGCGAGCTTCGAGACGAGGCCGTCTTCAGATCCGACTTGTATTTTTGGTAGGAGACGAACGAGGAGTCGGAAACAGCTGATCTGCCGCAGCGAGTCTCTCTCTCTCTTACAGGACGCCTTATTCTCTGACATGGAACAAGCGGCAAGGATCGCAATCGTTATATATAACTTAGGAGATCCGCCGTCACTCCGACACAATGGGGATTTTATCGTCAGGTTGGAGGGGAGGAGGGGGGAGGGGGGAGGGGGAGGAACGACAACGATAAATAACCCGGTAATAATAAAAAAGTACGAGCGTTCGGGAAGAAAAGGGAGGAAGAAGAGGAGGAGTCGAACTTTCTTTCCAAAACGAAAGGAACGAAACGACCAATATCTCGCTTGCGCGAACAACGCTCGATGCGGAAAAGATCGGACGGACCGACGAAGATCGGTGGCAGAAGCAATATTAAATCCAACCACGCGATCCATTGGGAAACCAGAAACGAATTACCGCAGGGATAACGACTCGTCGAATCGTAGCGCCATTAAATCAAATCGCGATCGTTTCCTTCCGTTTCTTTCTTTTTCCCCATGGTCCTTCCTTCCTCGCCTCGACGCGTAATCCTTCTTGCCGTAGCTCCTTTCGGCCTTTCCGCGCGACCGAATTTTTAATTCCACCACGCCGGCCATAAGCGATTTTCCTTGCTTCGCGATTTATGCCGTCTATGCGGAGCGATTCATCGTGAAACTCTCCTTTGTTGCCATCTCTTCCGTGCGTTCTTTCCTCACCGCGAAGACGCGACGGTAAATCGCGACGACGCGGAGTCAATTAGAGGGAACGTTCGTTTCCTCCATCGTTACAGCGCGCGACGCCTCGCATTTTTCTTCCACGCGGAAATCTCTCCCCTTTTCCTCCCTCTTTCCAGCTCCACCACTTTTATCGGCCGTTTCGCCGCTATTTCCAAAGTAATTCCGATTCGTCCGATATCGCTGGTGTTTAGAAGAAGGTAAGAGAATCCGAATTAACGGATTCGACTGTACCTAGGCGGCTTACGATAGGAAAGTTCGTCTTAAGTCAGAGATGTGTTGAGTTTTTCGAGCGGAGTAAATTAATGAAAGTGTAACGATAAAGCGAAAGTTTGATATAAAATAACATAACTTCGTGCTTACAGCACGGCCCAATATTTTTCCGTTGTCCAGTGGACTTCTAGGAAGGGTTTTTTTACACGATCGTTGGTCGTGTCTTAGCAAAGTGACCGCGGGACGTTGAGCAAGAAAGAAAGGAAGGGTCAGAGATCGTCGCTTCGAGTTTCGCGTCCAGACGCGTGACCGCCAGGAGAATGACGTTGTAACCATCCTCCTGGCGCTTCTATCAGTTCCGAATAGGAGGATCAAACATTTCTCTCTAGTTGTATTTTGTTCGTCGCGAGTCGAGAAAGTAAAAATCTTCTCAAATATTCAAACGATAAAGGAAACGTAATTTCTCTTCCCTCTTCCTCCTCATTTAAAGTGGTTAATTATTCTCATATTTTCAATTTTACGCGGCCTTTTCTCGCTCTATGCCAACGAATTCGTTCGGCACGATCCGTTCGATCGGACGGACAACTCCATGCAATCGCACGAACGCAGAGTAAACGTTTCTCCGTCGCGAATTTACCTGATGTTTTATTCGAACGAGCGATGCGTTCTCTCGTGTGTACGAGCGACGAGAACGGAAAGGGCTGTCCATACTTGCGTACATTCGATCGAACATCGGCCGTGTACTAGGCGCATGTATCTCAAAGGGACGAAGCGCGCTCGTAGATCGAAGTCGTGACTCGGCTGTGAGCGTTTATCGGAACGCGTGGCATCGCATCGCGCGGTCAAATCGCCAAATTCTGATGAGAAATCGAAAGACGAAAGTCCGACTCGGGGAATTTTTACCGGTGTATCTAAATTCGAAAGAATAAGAGTTTATCTTTGTCCCTTTCTTTCCCACCATCCCGTTCGTCTACCAAATCGTAATGGACGTATCGTAAAACGTGTACAACGCCAACTACGATCGAAAGGGTCGATATTCTGTTTTTACTCGATAGTCAAATTCGTGTTTTCATACTCGGACACTCGTTAAAACATCTCGAAATAATACAAAATAAATATAAGAATAAAACTATCATAAAAATGACGCTTTTTCCTTCACTGAAATTTTTCCTTCGCTTTTCAATAATGCAAGCGAGTCATCGAGGTAATCCTTGACCGTGAGTTACACGCGACGGAGAGTTCTTGGTACATAATATCTTCCCTTTACCATTCCTTTATCTCCTCTACGTCGGCACCCGTCGCTTCTCGCGTAGCTTCGCTTTTCTATCATCTCGATTACTCGCGTCTAACGCGCGCGAGCGCGTCGCAGGGCAAGGACACGACACGACGCCGCGCGACTGGGAAGGATATCAATCGTCAAAGAGGGAGGTTTCGGAACGGCTGGTTTGAGAACGGTCGGGCAAGGCGCGTAACGGATACGCGGCTACAAAGGCGATATCGCGCGTGCGTAATACCGAGCGGTCAATCAGCTCGGTGTATGGCGAACGACTCGATTTGCGCGTCCAAGGGCTTAGATATCGTCGTCATTGGAGGAAGGTAAAATGGAGGGATCGACGTGCCGCGTCCCGTGGGACGCGACCGCGTTTGGTTTTACCAAGAGCCACGCGGACGGATCCAATCGTAACCGGTTGGTCTGACCGGTCGCTCGTTCGACCGGTGGCCGAGGCGAGTCCTCTTGCGGCGCCCAGGGACGAAATGCTCATCGATTTACGTGCAAATTACTACGAGAACGCGCGATCGAGTCCGTATCGTTTCGCGAAATGGGGAAGGCCGTCGCTCGAATTCGATCTACGTACGTCCGGGCCACCCTTTCCGGGTGCCTGTTCAGCCATCGATTCGCTCGGAGAATCGCTCGCGTTAATCCTGAATCTTTCTTCGAACGATTGACGCGTCCCTTTGCGCGACTTCGTTTTATCCGTACTGTTAAACTCTACCTTTTACGAGACGACGTTCTTTTACGGTAGTCCTCTTTGGTGTACTCCTACAATCGAACGACGTTTCGCGATGTAAACTTATCCCTCGAATAAACCTTCGAGGATCCTAAATTCGCTTCTCGCTTAGTCGAGTTTACTTTCTTACGTTCGCAACGACTCTCGACAAGAATTCCGCTCATTCGTAATTTTCTTTTTTACGAGGACGAAGAGGGGCGTCCCCTCTTACGATGTCGACTCACTCCGCGACGAGCGGAGTTTATCGCGGGCTTATTTCAGCGTTACGATAGACCCTCTCGTAACACGGTAGATGCGTTCCGTGTTGCGCGAATTCGTGTTCGAATTATACGGATACGTGAGCCGTTCGCAGCCCAAAGCGATTGGCTTACTCGTTATATTTCAAATAACTTTCTTTAATAATCAGGCTACGTAACTACAATTTTTATCGCCGTTGAATAATAAATATTTTCTTTTCACGAGAAACGTTTAAAAATTTATCGATACATATTTTCTACATTTCCTTTTATGGGCTTAATCGTTTTGGCAAACGAGAGGGTCGCGTTCAATTTACTTATGCGTAAGCGTACGCTTGTACGGATACTCAACAAAGACGTAAAATAAATATTTAACATGCAAGAGGTAAACTATTTTTTATTTCTCTTCGAAACAAACAAAGATAATTACCACCGACTTGCCTCGAATGCCGAGAGCCGATAAAGCGAACGAGAACGCGGCTGTTGGAACGAAGCATCGATACACGACGCTTCTTTCCAACTTCGACACAATAGTGACTTCAAAGTCGAGGCTCTCGAATTTAATTTGACATCTAATTAGCGCGATGATAACAACGATGCTTACGATAATATCAGCGAATTTAGATACGTAAGTAAGTTTTTCGTAGCTTCGCTTTCAGTGAAATATTCACCGCCTGTTATTAAAGTTACTTTGAAACTAGTTTTAGTGCTCTTCGTGGAATTCGCCCGATGTCCGCGCGTTACGAGCTGGTTCCAACGTGATATCGTCACGGACTCGATTAACGGACGAAATTTGCCGCTTTAAAAGACACGTGCTTGTTAATCTTTATCGATTGTTCGTCACCTCCGACGCGACATTGCAATTTTACCATGATGGAAGTCGTACGTCATGCAGTAGGCGACGAGGTCGAACAGGTTGACACGTGTTGATCGCGTCGCTTGTGGGTATCCATTTTTATGTTTGACTGTTCCCAACATCCAACATGTCGGGTGATACTTACGCGGTATCGATTCGTCGTGTTTTCGACTCGATGTTCTGGGTGTGAATAAGCTCTCGACGCGAGCATCGCAAATTTATCGTCGGATACGAAATCGTTAAAATGAATCTCTCGCGCGCTATTTTTGTAAAACATCTACCAATGAAATATGGAATCGTCGCAGAAATTGGACGAGAAGTCACAGGAAAATTCTTAAGGATAAAAGGTTAAACTCGAATCTACATCGAATTAAGAAGAAATTCGTATACGTATGAAATTGGGAATTCTCGGAAAAACGCTAAGAAGACGAAGGCTCGTCACAGAAATCGAACGAGAAATTACAGAAAAATTCTTAAAGATAGATCAAACTCGAATCTATATCGAATTAAGGAGAATAAAATTGAGAATACTGGAAAAAGCGCTAAGACGAGAGGCTCGTCGCTGGAACATTACGTAACGTGAAATATCGATTTGACGCGTCTCGGAGCGTGGAGCGCGTAGGTTGCGAAGCCAGACGCGTCCGTCGGTCGTCAAGACGCCCCGTAACGTCGACCAGAAACCCTTTGTCGACCGGCTTGACTGGAATTAATCGCTCGAGAAACGGGAGAAATAACCCTTTAAATCGCCTTCCTTCCTTCCTTCCTTCTTCCTTGCGTAGAGCCATCGACCATCGATGCGCATCGTCGCTCGTTCGGAAGACGAACGATTTACGAAGAGACTCGTATCAATCATCGTCGAGCGAGAGTTTCGACCTGTAGATTCAACAAAGCCGCGCATCGCGATTACGATACAACTCGATTCTCTTTGAGATTAAAAAGCAAGCGAGCGTAGTCGCGTTATAATAAATGACCCTTCGACGCGTCTCTTTGCGTCAGAATCAAAACAACGTCTTCGATTGTCCTCCGACATCTTCCTCGATCAATCTTTCGTCGAAGGGAACTCGAGACAAAGAGTTCCATTCATTTGGAGTGCCCTTCTGTCGCGACGAACGGACTGGAAATTCACGAAAATAAAGCGTTTCAAGATAGGGACATTGTGATATTAAAGAATACGAGAAAGCGGACGAGAAACGCGAGAAACTAGTTTCCGTTCTGGATATCCGGCTATCTCGACCTCGGTTTAATTCCGTCGTGATCGCGATCGTAAGGATCCGGTGAGAAGCGTAGTAGTGGCGCGTAATGGCGGTAGTTGCCGACCCTCCGAGAATAAATCTATCGCCGGCTAGAGCGCGAATTTAACGAAACGAAGGAAAGAAACGGCGAGAATCCGTGGCGCGGATGGTCGTTCCTTGAGAGCGTCTTACGCTCGCGCCCGTTACTACTGCTATCCGTCTGCCGTAGGAGCCGTTGGAAGCTCCTATTAGCGGCTCTTCTCCTATCCCACGAACCAGTTCCCTCTCGATACGGCTAAATACAGCGACGCTCCCGTAAATCACCGTTCCTTGCCGTTTCGATCGGTATCGGGAGCAGAGCCGTATCGTCCTTCGCTTAGACAAAACCTTGGCATATCGCTCCATTATCACGCGGTACGATCGACTGTACGAGCCAGCCGTCAGCCGCACGCCTCGCCTATTTTCCAAGGAATAAGATCGCCGCCGATCGAAACGACTCACCATTTCCTTTCCATCGTGAAAGTTAGAGCCGCTGTTTGAGGACGATTAAAAGATTACACGGTGCGTATAAAAAGTCGCGACTAACGATCGCACGAAAATCGATCGAATCGCGATCGAACGCGCGTCTCTACGCCGAGTTCGCGAAACGCCGCGTGGCGAACGACCGCAGAAACGTACGCGGAGAGTGTCACTTGTTTTTGTCGAATGTACGCGCGCGTACCTCTTGAGCGATACTCTTTTGTCGGGCGTGCATCGCGCGTGCCACTCTTCGCGCTTTTTGTTCGCCACTCTCTCCCCTTCCAGCGTCGGTATTCTTTGTTTGATTCGTAGGATGCGTCGCGAGGAGAACGAACGTTATTACGCCCCCGCGCTTTCTCGGGCGCCGCGATGCTGTCTATTTCTCAGCCTGTCGAGTCAGCTGTCGAGATTCGTCGATCTTCCGTGTTAAAATTCGCGCAGCGACGTGACGCGAGTAAGTCGCGTTTAAACGAATCACGAGGATTTTTCCTTTCATTCGTCAAACGAGGCGTGTTCGCGCGATTCGAGCGCATCTTCGAAAAAATCTAGTGCGAATTTCTTTGGAAGGCTAACGTCGTCGTTTCTCACGGTTCTCTCGACATCGCGAGTCTTTTGTTCCTTTATCTTCGTTCCTTCATCCGAATCGCGCAAAAAGGGGTCAATTCGGACGATTATTAAAACGACTACCGAGATCTCTCTTTTTCTCTCTCTTTCTCTCCACCTTGGCGCACCCTGAAACTTGATTCGAATTCGCGAGAGTCCGCAATGCGCATCGAACGGTCTCTCGTGAAAGATATCGAGCGTGGATCTCCTCGTAAAACGAAGAAATGCCCATTTCCTCGCGCAAGAGTCCGAAACTTTTCCAAAGCTGGTCGAAATTGCGTGCGGCATTAGTCGCGCGGTAAGTCGACGTCGCTGGGATTACTTACATCCTTTACGTTCCTTTTCGTCGCGGATGGCGCTTTTAAACGGATCTTTCGTTTACAACGACACGAAAGAGAGAGGAGAAAATAACGGCGAGAAAAGTCGACCACGAATAAAGAAACTCGAGCATCGCATGAATACCTCGGATAACCATCGCGTTTTTCGTCCTGGTTTCGTCCACTCGTGCGGTCGGTGCTTCTTCCTTTCTCTCTTTTTCTCCTCCTCGAAGTCCTCCCGGCAGGATCAATGGGATAGCGTCGCGGAGACCGTCGACGGTCGTTAAAACTTCGACGAGAGACAAATCAACCTGTCGATGAAGCGACCGACCTTTCTCGGCCACCGAGGATGGAGTTACGATCGTGATCTCGCGCGCCACCGTGCCGCTGTAACTGCACGTAAATAGTCGAGCATGCGACGTGACGTGTCACTGTCAAATTGCAAGAGAGAGAAAGAGAGAGAAACTCGCGTATCCCGGATTGATTTAATCACCGGCAGTCATTTGTCAAGGACGACGTCCGGAGGCGAGTTGCCGTGCTTCCATTCGACTCGATTTTCCTCGGTGTTACGCGCTCGCTTTCTGCTTTCGCGGTTGTGGAAATTCGTACTGTACTCGCAGCGTCGATTGTTCCAGCAGAGATAAACGTTATCTCTCTCTCTCTCGTACGAACGTATCCGCGAGAGAAGGAAAGAAGACAGGGAGGAAGAAACCTAGAATCTCTGTTCCCGCGTCCTACGATCGATCGATACCGTAATCTCGTTGTAACTCCGAAAGCAAGGCGAAATTGGCTCGTCGAAATTTTCCGTCGGAATGGCGACTTTCGATAGAAACGCGACGAAGGGAGAAGCGAGTCCTTCTACGCCGGCCGTATTTACGAATCTCGTTTGTTTCCGAGCTCTGCCGCGTTGTCGAGTAATGTGCGCCTACTCCGACTCATTTCGACACCCGTCCAAAAATAGAGATCAAAGTCGGCGACCGCGAGACGTCCTGCGATTTTCTGCACCGATTAAAATCGACGCACGGCGTTTCGCAGAGTTTTTGCGGCGTTCGCCACGTCGTTGTTTTTATTAAATCGGTTTAACCCATTGACTGCCACGCAAATTTAGCGCGTCTTGCCCTGGACGCCACGGTTTTACTTCAAAAGAATAGAGTTATGATCTAATCGTCTAAGTTATAATTTTAATAGTTTTAATAATAATTTTAATAACAAAAATTGATAAGTGATACGTCCTCAAATAGCCATTTGTAACCAATCTAAACTTGCAGCACCCTCTACGAGATATCTCGTAGTTGGCAGGCGATGGGTTAAAATCGTCATCGTTCGACCTAACCTACGGTGTTTTGTAAGACGAAAGCGTTCGATTTCGTTCGTACGCGGACTGCTTGCGTGCGAATTGCACGCTCGTGCTGGAATAACACGATAGAAGCGGCTCGACGAACGGAATCGCGCCGGAGAAAGGGTTAATTACACGGTGGTATTGGGATAAACGATGGAGTATCGATCGCCGAACTCGAGGGCGAGAAAAGATCCTTTCGGCGTTAAGCGCGAAACGTTACGTTCGAGTATACGTACGAGTATCATTGGCTTGGGCATGGGCGAGCTCACGCGAGTTGGGAAGGCACGCGTTACCCCATCGAGTGCCAATTAATTTATTCGTGGAGTTGGTCGCAGTGGCAAGGCGTCGCGATTAGCCTAATTGTTGAGCATAAGGTTAAGTTTTCATCCGAGGTCCGACTAAGTTCGAAAGAAAGAAGCGAGTTAATAACGATGAAAAGTGTGCCAACGCTCGAATAATCGCTTCCGCCTTTCTACGGTCCTTTCGATCGTAATTACCCTTCCTCCAGCGATACGGTAACGATCGAGTTCGCGCGCCGTCCCAATTTCACTTCGTCCTCCCCTATCCACGTCCTATTTCGAACTTTTAGCACTATCGTGCGTTCGTAAACACGCGAAGGTGGAACCGTGTCGACCACGACGACGACCACGACGCAACGATCGTCATATCGCGAGATTGCATCGGTGGTGCAGTGTAGGATCCTCGCAGGACGTAACCGCGTCATATTAAAAAAAGAAAAAGTTATGAAACGTCGGTGCCTCGCGGCGAGAGCTCGGTTGGTATAATCGCACGAAAATACCTTCGTTCGCTAGCTTTCGAATTTTTCCCTCGAAAAATATGCCTCGTTGTCGCGGAAATTTTGAAAAATCGTCCGATTACGTCGAAGTCGGAGCGAAGACGCTCCCAAAAATTCTCTCGATGGAACGAACGGCTCTCCCTCGACGAAGGAACCTCCGCGATATCTACGATAAGATAAGCAACGTCGCGCATTGTCCGATCTTACGGCGAGAGTGGCCGGAAACGACGAAGAGAACGCTCTCGGAAAAATAATTCGATCGTATCGCGATCGACGCGACTTCCAACGGGGTCTACCTCGAAATCCTGGAAGCTCGTATCGCGTCCGACGGAGCGATTATCGCTCTACGCGATCGAGGAACGTTCTAACCAAAATTACACGGAAAGGAAAGGCGCGCCTCCCGTTCAACGAACTGCTTTATCGCGGTCTTTTTCGATCGTGGAACGTTGCCCGAACGCGGCTGTGTTGCTATGATCGGGGTGTCGTGTGTGTGGTGTGGTGATGGCGGTGGCGGCCACGATGCCATCGCCACCCTGGCGGAGAATCGTTTTGTATCGCGACGTTATCGGTGGGCGTTGCGTTTCGTGCCGTGTGATTATATGCGCCCTGGTCCGACCTCTTCGCCTCGTTCGCCGTTGAAAATATCGCGGGGAATAACGCGTTGCCGTCCGACGATTGCGTGGAAGCACACACACGCACACACACACACACATAAAAGACAATTATTATGCAAGTTGATAAAGCAAACGGAAATAAGTTTCTCCGTAAAGAAAGCGGGGAATTTTCCTTTATTCGTTATTCAACGATAACTATTTACACTATTTACAACCTTACCTGTAAACAAAGAAAAGACGATTAATGTTTACTATTATCACTTCTCCATAATTTCGTTTACAATATATCTTTCTTATTAGTAACTTTTCCGTGTATAGGTATCTCTACTCAATTCTTCTACTACTCCTCATTCCATTTATCGGTGGTTAAAATAAAAGGCGCCCGGAGCACGAGAATACTTTCTTTACATATATGTGTGCGTGTGACTAGTTACACGCTCTACCACCCACCGACCCACCCACGTCCACTGAAAAGCGGACTTTTCCCTCGAGGAAAGCGTTTCCGTCGTTTTCTCTCTTTTTCTATTTCTTCGTGCATTTTCTCTGTTCGCTTTTCCTCTTTCTCTCTTGTTCGCTCTCTCGCTCTGTTAGCGCCTTACGGTCGAAAACGCTTTCACGGTCCATCGTTCTTGTTAAAGCGACCACGACGATGACAATGTTGTTAAACTTTCCGTCGCTGGTACGCCATAGTTACGAACACGACGTCGGAACGACGCTATTTCCGGAGTTGTCGAGCGATAACGGGCCACCGGTATTCGAGGATCGCGGTCGTGGGACACGCGGCGAACTTTCGAATTCCTCCCTGCTCTTCTCTCGCGTTTTTTCATCCCTCGATATCTGGAAGAAAAGGTGCTGTTGCTCGCGAGCGATAATCGTAACGACGCCAAATTCGACTTCCTTCGTGGAAGACGTCGTCGCGATGCTTCGCTTGGACGTAGACACCGTTATCGTCGTTTGCGGTGCTCCAGCAATTTCGTATATCCGGTACCTCTTTGGTCGACGTTTTCGAGCGTCTCTCGCGTTCGTAAATCCTAATTACGATTTGCGTTGTATCTGTTTTACACGTGATAGAAGCCGATTCGATCTCGATTTTGTATTACAATTTCAAAATTGTCTCGTACGCTTCCAACCTCTTTCATTGCCACGAACAGTGATTCGTATTACTACTCACGTTCGAAATGTATTGGATTGTTCGGAAAGTCATTTCGTTTTTTTTCCCCTATGAAAAATCGTTTTTTATGCTGTATTTATGAAAACGTTTTGGGAAAAAACGAGATGACTTTAGAAACAACTTAATATTTCAGATTCATGTACTTACCCTTGAATCAATTGTACACCTCCGTAGGGTTTATTACGTGGGAAAATAAGAGAGAATTCTTCGAAAGTAAAGGAAGTTTCGAGTAAACTTTCTTCGAAGCTGGAAATAAACTTAAAAGTAACAGTCGAAAATGTTAATAAACGGAATGCGAAATTGTTCTGGCTTATCAATTGTTCGTATTAAACGATACGATTTATTTACAAGTGAGATATGCCGAATAAAATAAGTACAGCGATTCGAGGAATCGTGTTCTTCTCTTTCATTGGCTCTCGTACCTGCAGAGGCTTCTTTTGATTCTGGTGGAGAGGGGCGTCCCTAACTACGGGCGAACACCTGTAAAAGTAAACCGCCTGGACGTACGTCGTTTTATTCCAATTACTCGACGTTTCCTCCGCTTCACTCCGCTTTACAATGCGAAACGCGTGGCGTAATTACGCGTATTATGCCGCACGTGCTCTCGCGTTGACGAACGACGACCAAGTGGCACGTTGTCACCTTCCTATAAGTCGCCTAGACCTGATCGAAATAATAACAAAGAAGATTGACGTAGCTCGACGCGCGTGCGCGTACGCGCTAAATCTCCTGAAATTTTTCGACTATCCTTCGAAGTATGATTCAAGATTCCATGGTGCAATTTAGAAATCGAGGCACAATTTAAAATTTGAAATCGTCGTAAAAACACTACTGGATTCGTCATGATCGCGATTAACACGTTGAGCCCGGCGCCGATATTTGAAAAGGCTGGAATGAACAGAGATCTGCGTTGTTAGATGAGAAAATTCCTGTGCATATTAAAAAAAGTATTGTTCACCGATTACGAAAAAAAAGAAGACTCTTACGAAATACATTTATTCTTTAACTTTAAAATGTCGGTCCCTAGGAACCGACATCGGGCTCAACGTGTTAAACCCGATAGCGATGTCGACCCAATAAGGGATCGTACTACTGAAATACCTCCAGCGGAATAACGGAGAAAATACACGATGCGAGAGGTAACACGGATTACTCTTCTCGATGATGAATTTTTGGAAAAAAAATGTTGAAAAATACGTAGAAATTCGTGGACACGAGCGACGAGCCCTGGGACACGAACTTTGACGCGAAATCGAAGGTTTCCTCTGCTTAGAATCGCTCTCGTGGCGGGGATAAACGCGAAGACGCGCGAACGGAGGCCAATAATACTCGCGCGCGTAGGTACGTCGTAGATGGAGGGCTCTCCTAAGGCACGACTCGTCCCGAGGACAAGGGAGGAATCGCGGGACAGCCGTTGCGTACGATTCCGATCGAGATGGGAAGTTTACAACGTCGTAAGACCTAACGGTTCTCACGGCGTTACGCGCGCCCGTAAGCATCCTCCTCTCGAATCAGTGCTCGATCTTTCCACGTCGTTCGTAGGAATTAACGGCTCTCTTCTCGCGCTTCGGCCTCTCGTCCCGGCGTCGAACGATCCGCGCGAAGACGACGGAGCGCGATCCTATCGTTCGAACGGTATCCCGGGCGAAACTCCCCTTTCCGAGGGAAACGAGCCGCGTCGACCGCGACAACGATGTCGAGAGATAACGTTACCACGAGAACAATAACCGCGTCGAACGGACGAGGGCAGAGATTTATGCGAGGAACTTTCGATCGGGGCCACGCTTCGACACGAGTGCATCGAACCGTTCGGATCGCTTCTCGCGCCTTCCAATTCTTGTCGACGTCGTCCGAAGGAGCGAACGCGTGTGAACGAACTTCCGACGTAGTCGAAATCGCGAGGAAGACATTTTTGTCGAATAAGGTGGGAAGAGGGAGAGGGAAATTCTCTTGGACTCTTTTTTTTTAAGCGGAATTCTACCGAGTAGAATCAATCGAATTTTTTCACCAGCAAGCTTTGCTACAGCTGTTAAGATATAATATATAACGACTACGCCACTTAAGTGTGAAGTTGGCTGTGAAAAAATACAGTCGAGTCCTCTGTTGGGAAAAAAATCGAAATTACTTTCCGAACAACTTAATATTTTTAGTCAAATCCACTTCGAACTCCATCGATTGGATGGAAGATGGAAGCACGCTGAATTCTGGAGAGGAGAAAATGGCTGCCTTATCTCGAATTACATCCGTTTGGGAGAGAGCGAGGTGATCGCGACGCCTCGACGCACGTGCGTCCTACCGTCGACCGACTTTGTACCGAATTTCGACGCCTCGCGCGTTATCGAAGGTTCAACGCGTTAACGGTATTACACTTTCGAGGGTGATTATCTCACCTTCGCCTCGTTCCTCTTCCCTCTTCCTCTCGTGACCGATTCTCGATGCGGACTCGATCTATTCTTATCCAAGGAAAGAATAAATGTTCAACGGTATGTAATTGGGTCGAGTGAAAAATAATTTCGTGTTTCTTCTTAATTTTAGGAAGCACGAAATTTAGACATTATCGTAAAAAAATTGTGCGCGTATCGGTAGCGCGATTGAAAAGAGTTATTTTTTAATACGAAAATTTCGTCTCGTAATTCGACGTAATAATTCAAAATTATTATTTACTCGATCCGATATCCTACTACGAACTTCTTTCACGTAGAAAATGAAAAAGCAGCGTAATTCGATCGATTTTCGTGCGAGCGCCGTGACGCGAGAAAAGCTCGGAAAGAGGACACCTACGTTGATTAGACGTTTCTCCGCGGTCGGACGTGAATTTTAGGCATAAAAAGAAACGATAAAAAAGACTAAAAATGGTCGCATCGGCGACGAGTCTGGGAACGCGACTGTGGAACCGGAAAGGCGGCAGTCAAGCGGTAACGGCGAGAGCAACAGAAGCAGCGACGGGCTTTTCGCTTGGTAGCGCGATAGTACGTACTTAAAAACAGGCGCATTAACGTCTATTTTAAAGCAGCACCCTTGAAACGATATCGCGTATCGTAGCGCGCCTGTTTCACTCGTGGAGGTTCTTACGCGTGAATACGACTGCATCTCGAACTCCTTCGCGAGGATAACGCCCCGATAGAAGAAGATTTCGAAGCTCTCTCCCTTCGTGGTCTTCTCTTTTTCTCTCTTTCTCTTTCTCTCTCTTTCGGTATTTCTTCGTCTTTCGCTTCGCCGCGGTTACCAGACGGCTAAACGACAGACGGGGACGCGCCGAAACGAGGATCATTCCGAGAAATCGCGGTGAGAAACGGCCGCGACGCTCTCGAAGGACTTTCTTCTGTTCCTTCTGCCTTCTCTTCCTCCTTCTTGACGTTAACGGACCGTGAAACTCGGAGAAGAAGATAACGAAGCGCCGCGAATTAACGCGAAGGTCTAACGATCTCGATCGACGCACGTAGGACGAACGAGTCCTACGCCTTTCGAAGGTTTTTCGGCAGAAAGGATCGAGCGTATTGCGGATCTTTAAGAAATTTCTTCGTTCTTCGATCGAGTCTCTCGAGGGAAACGCGGAATAATGGAAATTTTTGTACTCGTTAAATGGACGAATGCGACGATCGATCGATCGAACGGTCGATATTCGATCGTAGAGAAAAACCGATCTCGAAAAGTCGTTACCATAAAGGAGAAAGAACGGAAGGGAGAAGGAAAAAGCTTCGGCGGAACGCGCGATTTTCTTTCGATTTCCCCCTCTCTCTCTCTCTCTCTCTCTCTCTCTCGACGATGCGCCTGCGCGCTCTTGCAATCTCGCTTTTACGACTGAACCGAACGATCGTACGCAAAAATACGCTCGAAATATCTCGAGCATTGGTCGTTGTTTCTCGCTTTATTTCCGCCCTTTCCTACCGCGTCTGAGCGTCACGTTTCTTTCGTTTTCTCTTTCTCTTTCTCCTTCTTTTTCCTCTCTCCCCCTCTCTCGCCCCTCGTGGCATTCCCTGCGCGGTACGCGGCATCGCAATTCACACTCAATTTAACCAGCAAAACGAGTTCTTCCTCGTGCATTGTTTGGTACCTCCGGTGTTGGTGCGGATTCCCTTCGGGACTCTCGTCGCCGCTGTCGCCTTCGTCGTCGTCTACCGCCTCTTTCCCTTCTTTCTCGCGAAAGGCTCAAAGCTTTCCCGAATTCATCTGGCCAGCGTGACGCGAGGCCGCTCTACCCGATTTTTCCGCGACGTTATTGCATCGTCCTTCTCTCTCTCCTCTCTCATTTCTATTCCTACCTCTTTCTTCGCCCTTCCACTTGCCAGAAGGGAAGGTTCCCCGAACCACCAGAGACGTCCCTTTCACAAGGCGACGAGCGTCGCGTCAGGATCTCGAGAAGGATTTCGGATTTTCTCCTTTCGTTCGTCTTCTCGCGCGCTCCTGCGTTTCTCCATAGCGCGTCGCTCGAAGACCGACATCCATACTCGACGTACGTCGAGAGTGCGCCGAAGTAAGTTGCTTTTTCGTCCTGCCTCTTCTCGTCGGACCTCGCGACGACAAGTCGTACGATTTTCCTAATGCCGTCGGGACGCCGGCGGAATTAACGTCGGATCGAATGAAAAATATTCCATTCCGGGAACTACCTCGAAGCCGGTCGACTCACCACCACTCGTTGACCGCGAACCGCTCTCTCGATATCGACGAAACGATCTATGCCGTCGTACTTGCCTCGTTATCAGCCACGATACCGGGAGACGTCATCGCGCAAAGTGCCGGCACGAGCCAATCGGTCGTCGATCTTCGATCACTCTCGATATTAACCGTCGGTTATTTTCGATTACCTTGCTTGTAATTCATAGGTGGAAGTTCGACTCGATACGTGGATCGTGGCGTGCCGAGTCATTTTCGGCTTGATAGCGCAATTTAAAGCAAATATGTAATAAATAATATATATATATATACAACTAGAATCAACTCATTATATATTAAAATAACTTATTAGGTTTTTTGGAAAGTCATTTCGTTTTTTATGTCGTTTTTATGAAAAACTGTTGGAGAAAAAAGGAAATTAGTTTAGTTACTTGTATCGTATATAACTAAAGCAAACTTTCTCCTCTTCCCAGATTTGCCCCATATTCGATGGCGACGTTCGCAAGCATTCTTCGTCCCAACGATAACTACCGATACTGCCTGACGATTCGAAACGATGAAAAAATTGATCGAACTAAACGAGCCAGGAGAGAACGACGCGATATAAACGATCTAAACGTTTTCGATCCGATCCGCCTCGTTCTACCCTATTTAAATATCCGTTGGGTAGCCCATGCCGTACGGAACGTACTCTCGTGCGGAAAACGAGTTCCGCAAACACATAGAGTTTCGCTACGCTTTCCTTTGTAAGAGCACAACGATAAGACGACTAGGAAAACAATCTACGTCGCTTTCGAGCTTGGAAACCGCATCGTCCGAGTGCGGACACGAGTCACTTCGTGACAGGCCAACGACGATTAGAAGAAGGAGAAGAAGAAGGAGAAAGAGGAGAAACAAGAGGAGGAGGAGGAGGATCGAAAAGACGATAGAAACGTTCCGTACGTCGACTTTTCGTTGGGTATCGCCGTCGCCTGGTCGTCGATCGAGACTCCATTCGCGATAGGGAAGGTCATCGATCCCGAGCTTTCGAAGAAGGTGCGCTCGGATCCTCGGGATTAAGAGGAAGGACAGAGGAGCAAGAGCGCACGGGCGTAGGACAGGCGCTGCCACGGCGGTGGTAGGCAAACTCGAGCGCGCTGCTTCGAAGGCGCCAACCTGGCGGTCTCGGTTGGTCGCTCGCCTCGTTTTACCTGGTCGCGTACTCGCTTGCATTCTCCGGTTACATTACGACGTGGGTTACGCGACACGGTCGAGGGGGTTGCCGGGAGGGGGCGAGCGAGAGAGAGAGAAGAAGGAAACGCATGCAACCAAGGGGAATCGTCGTCGTCGACTGCGTAATTGGCCGCGAGTTCGTTCAAAAAAGGCACGTTAAAGAGGAAGCCGGCCGCGGAAGTATTCGCGTCTTGGCTGCGTTTCGCGTATCCTCCTTCGAATTGTAAACGAGCAGTCCTTCCCCGTCCTCCCTCTCGACGAGGAACGTGGAACGACGGGCGTTAGACGTTCCCGTCTGGACCGCAGCCTTTTTACCGGAATGGACGTCCATTCGGGTCAACAGCCAACTCGTATCGAACTTCGGAAATGCGATAAATAAGAACGCCGGTGTCGTTTCGCGCTGTAGGCGACGCGACGCCTACTTTTGTCCGTTGCGAACAGTCGTTACGAACCAAAGACCGAGGAAAGTTCAGAAGCGACGTTATCCTAGTCGCAGATCCCAAATTCAAAAGTAGGATTATAATTGAAATCTCCAACGTTTCCTTTTTTATCCTTTCTTTCTTTCGTCAAGACTGTCCATTCCGCGTTGGATAGAATTATTTCTATCGATTTCTGTCGATCAGAAATATTTCAAAAATTGCGCGGCGCGGCTGTCGCGTGACGTTCGTAACACAGTCACCTCCTGGTAATTCGAGCTCTTAGAATCATTCGAGGGGGAGAAAAGAAGGCCGACGAACTCGATCGTTAGGGTCGACGGATCCGGGATGGCTGGCAGGATCCTTGATGGAACGCCGGCGCTCTTGGGCGATCGACGCCATCGATAGGGCGGCGACGCTGTCGAGAGACGCGTCGCCAGAGATTGAGGGGACGTAAAGGGATGTGACGGAGAAGGGAGAACGGGTGGAAGGCAGCTGAAAGATAGGCAAAATCGACGATGCCGTTATCGGGCTCGCGTTGACCGCGTTGTGCGTTATCATCCTTCCCTCTTCCTCCCCTGCCTACGCAACGAGGCTGTCACGCTCGAAACGATCGCCACACCCATCGGATGCGTTCCAGGAAACACGACTGCGCGCTCGCTTACGCGTGAATTTGCGTAAGAAACGCGAGGATAATTTTTGTTTTCCTCTCTCTCCAGCTTCTTCCTTCTTCGTCGTTTGCCTCTTCAGCCTCCTCGTGTTGGGTCAATATAATACTCCAACATCAACGTAACAGACTAACGCTAAGGGATATATTTAAAAATGACGACGTTGACTCGTCGAAATCTCGCTCTCGACAAACCTAAAGGCGCTATGACCTAGAAAAACAAAACAAAGACGCTGGAACGACTCCAGACGATACGACCGCCAACGTGATTCGTTCGTCTTATAATATAAACATCTCTTGTTTTCTTGCAATCGCTGCGCGAAAGAAGGAGAAAGGCGATATCGTAGGGGTGAGAAAAAAAGAAGAATCGTCGTCGGTCGTTGCGTGGATCTTCGTTAGTCGCTGGCACTTTACTCGGACCGTCTCCGAGAAACTGCCTCGAGTCCGATCGGTCTCGCGGAAAGGTTGCTTGCGTAAGGTCCATCGATCGATGGTTAGAAGCCGTTAACTCCTGAGAGAGGGAACGTCCGCGCGAGGCGCTCGTCCATGCGGAAATGCTCAGTGCTATCGTGGTGGATAACCCGGCTACCGAAGGCGATTAGCCTTCTTGCCCGTTGCAGGCCTCGATCGCTCTCTCATCGGGCTTCTTTCTTGCTGTTCCAGACGATCGGTGTCGACGCGCAACGCGGAGGACGATCGAAGAAAATCGAGGAGCAAGGAGAACGGCATCCGGACGCGAAGGATTCATCGACAATGAGCTAGCGACACGATGTCGAGGATGAAGCAGCGCGCGCTGCTCGCCTGGCCATGGTTGTGGCTGTGGTTGCTCACGGCCACGCCTGGCTCGCCGTCTTCCGACCTCTCCAGCCAGAGCACGTTTCTACCATCGTCCGGCGGGAGTGGTGGTGGTGGTGGTGGTGGTGGCGTTGGTGGCGCCTCGATAAACGTCCTTCCTTCTTCATTGTCGACTACGCCGTCGTTCGACTTGGATTCGACGACCGCGACGACGACGACGTCGCTAACGACTCCCGCGTCGTCGTTGGGCGCGAGTTTGTCCTCGACAACGACGACGACGACGACGATGAAAACGACGCCACCGCCGACAACGACTCAAAGAACGACCACGACGACGACGACGACCAGGCCGACATCGACATCGACGACGACGACGACGACGACGACGACGACGACGACAACGACGACGTCGCCGTCCCTCGTGGCGGACTCGAGCGGACCGACGGAGCACGAGTTCCGGTTCACTCGAGCCCTCTACAACGTGACCATCCCCGAGAACTCGATGGGGAAGACGTACGTGGTGCCGCGAGAGCGAATGGGCGTGAGACTCCATCCGGACGGCGAGGAGGCCGGCGCGGAGATCAGATTTCGCATATCGAGCGGCGATCGCGAGAAGTTCTTCAAGGCGGAGGAGCGGACGGTCGGTGACTTTTGTTTTCTCTTGATAAGGACTCGCACCGGTAACGTCGACGTGCTAAATCGCGAGCGCAAGGATCGGTACGTCCTGGAGATACGCGGCACGTCGACGAGACGCGACGGCAAGAACCGGGTGATCATCCTCGAGGCGGAAACCACCGTGGTGGTGAAGGTGCTCGACACCAACGACCTCAATCCTCTCTTCTATCCGACCGAGTACGAGGCCACGGTGAGCGAGGACACGCCGTTGCATCGGAGCGTGGCTCGCGTACTGGCGGAGGACGCCGATCTCGGCAGGAACGGCGAAATTTACTACAGCTTCGCCGAGGAGACCGATCGCTTCGCGGTTCATCCGGTCAGCGGCGTGATCACGTTGACGAGGCCGCTCAGGTACGCCGAGCGCGCCGTTCACGAGTTGACGGTCCTGGCCAAGGATCGAGCCGCTCGATTCCGGAGCGGTGGCGGCTCCGCGCGGGCCAGCACCGCTCGCGTCACCGTCAGAGTGCGCCAGGTCAATCTTCACGCGCCGGAGATCTACGTGCATCACCTGCCGGACATCCTGGAGCAATCGAACGCGGACATATACGCGATCGTTAGGGTGATCGATCGAGACGAGGGTGTCCACGGAGAGATCGGAAGCCTGGAGATCGTCGGCGGAGACCCGGCCGGTCACTTTAGGATACGCCAGGCTGGAGCCAGGGAGTACAACATCGAGGTGTTGAGGCTGTTGGATCGGGAGAGCGCTCTGCAGGGCTACAATCTAACGCTGAGGGCGATGGATCGGGGCGTGCCACAGCGCTTCAGCTACAAGTCGGTGCCGGTGTATCTGGCCGATCTGAACGACAACTCGCCCGTCTTCAGTCGTGAGATCTACGAGGTGAAGGTGCCGGAGACAGCGCCCATCAACACGCCGGTGATCAGGTTGAAGGTGACGGACGCGGACGAGGGCAAGAACGCCCTGGTCTTCCTGGAGATCGTGGGTGGCAACGAGGACGGCGAGTTCTACGTGAACGCCGAGACGGGCATGCTCTATACCGCGGTGGAGCTGGACGCCGAGCGGAAGGCCTTCTACACGCTGACCGTGTCGGCGGTCGATCAAGGTAACGCCGGGACGAGGAAGCAGTCCTCCGCCAAGGTGAAGATCAACGTGATCGACACCAACGACAACGACCCGGTCTTCGACAAGCCGGAGATGGAGGTATGGATCGACGAGAACGAATCCGCTGGCATGTCGGTCGTCAAGGTCACCGCGAAGGATCGCGACTCGGGCGAGAACGGCTACATCTCGTACAGCATCGACAATCTGGGCAAGGTACCGTTCGAGATCGACCACTTCTCCGGCATCGTCAAGACCAAGCAGCTTCTCGACTACGAGACCGCCAAGAGGGACTACCTGCTGCACGTGAGAGCCAGCGACTGGGGCCAGCCGTATCGCCGGCAAGCGGAGATGCGCCTGCGCGTCAGAGTGCGCGACGTCAACGACAATCGGCCTCAATTCGAACGCGTCTCGTGCAGCGGGCACGTGCCGAGATACGTGCCGATCGGCTCGGAGATCATCACCGTCTCCGCCCTCGACTTCGACGCGGGCAACATCATCAGTTATCGCATCGTCTCCGGCAACGCGGACGGTTGCTTCGCCCTGGACAGCGCCAGCGGCGTGCTCTCGGTCGCCTGCGACCTCGCGGACGTCAAGGCCACCGAGAGGATCGTCAACGTCACCGCCACCGACGGTACCCACTTCGCCGACGTCAATCCCGTCCACGTGCACCTGGTCAACGCCAAAAGAAACCTCGGCTCCCAAACGAGGATACTCTCGGACGAGGGTGGCGCCTTCGAGTGTCACGACACCGGAGTCGCCAGGCGTCTCACCGACGCCATTGCCTCGGCCGAGCGCAACAACGCGCCCTCGCGCCGCGACGACCACCACCACGACGACGACTACATCTTGATACCGAGTCGCTACGGCGAGAACGTCCACGCTCCCGAGTTCGTTGACTTCCCCAACGAGATCCGCGCCAACGAGTCCTTGAAGCTGGGCACGACCTTGGTGCGGATTCGCGCCAAAGACCGCGACCTCGACTACAACAGCGAACTCGTCTTCTGCATCTCCAGCGGCGACAGGGACTCCGTCTTCGGCGTCGACGCCGACAGTGGCGACCTCAACGTCATCGGCTACCTGGACCGCGAGCGAGAGAACGAGTACTTCCTCAACGTCAGCGTCTACGATCTAGGCAGGCCGCGGAAGTCCGCCTCGAAGATGCTGCCGGTAACGATCCTCGACGTCAACGACAACGCGCCCAAGTTCGAGCGATCCCTCGCCAGCTTTAGGATCACCGAGAACGCCCTCAACGGAACGAACGTCTGGCGGGCCAACGCGACCGACGCCGACCTGGGTGAGAACGCGCGCGTCACCTACCGTCTCGTCACCGAGACCAACGACTTCAGGGTCGATCCGGTCAGCGGCGTGCTCAGCGTCTACGGGAGGCTGGATCGAGAGCGTCAGGAGGTCTACGAGCTGAGGATTCGCGCCAGGGACAACGGTGGGGCCGGCACCGATGCGCCACCCCTCTATTCCGACGCTCTCGTCAGGGTGACAGTCGACGACGTCAACGACAACGCCCCTAGCTTCGCCTTGGCCAGCTACAGCGCCAAGGTCAGAGAGGACGTGCCCGTCTGGAGCGTCGTCGCGATCGTCGACGCCACCGACCCGGACGAGGGCGCCGGCGGCGACATCGAGTACGGTCTCTCCGACGCCATGGAGAGCGACGGATTCTTCAAAGTCGACAAAGTGTCCGGCACCGTCAGGACCGCCCAGCAGCTCGACTTCGAGGAGCGCCAGGTCCACACGCTCACGATCGTCGCTCGGGATCGCGGCGAGCCTTCGCTCTCCTCCGAGACGATGTTGGTCATCGAGGTCGTCGACGTCAACGAGAACCTGCACGCGCCCCTCTTCGACGATTTCGTCCTCTCGGCCAGCGTCTCCGAGAACCAGCCTATCGGCACTCTGGTGACCAACGTGAGGGCCAGGGACGCCGATCCGCCCGGCGGAGACTCCAGGATCGGCTACGGCATACAGGACGGCGACGGCATCGGTGTCTTCTCCATCGACAACGAAGGTGAGCGTCGCGATCGATCGATCTTTCGATCGTTACGGAAGATTCCAATTTTCCAACGATGTTCGTGAAACGTTGCTTGGCAAACGAACCGTTTGACATTCGTTTCGATGGAGTGACGCGTGCTATCTAAATTTATTCACCTAACGCGCAACCGAGCAGCCAGCAACTTACGATTTTCTTTTTTCGTTGCGCTAGCGACGAGTTCCTTTCCAAGAGCCAAAGAGTGAAAACGCATATCGATCTTCCCCTTTATTATTCCAATTTCCCTTTTGGGCAACGTATTTTATCGTTAATTATTTTCTCCGTTCGCGGTTGTGTTTTTGTAATATTTCTTCTTTTTTCGTGTCGTCCTGTGTCGTGTTTCGATACATCTCGATTAATTTACTCGTTAGCATCGCAAAGTGCAGATATCAGCCTCGTTCTAACTTTTGGCTCGGCCGATTTACGACATACTATAGTCTACGAGGTCCGTCGAACTCTCGACGTGGATCCATCGAAGAAATCGATTTGTTGACCGTACGATCTCGTTAGGCAAGGCGAGCGTCCAAAGTGCGGCGCCGAAGGAGGAAGAGTTCTCCGAACGACGATAAATCGTTTCTGGTCAATTAAGGCTGATATTTCGCGACGGTTAGACCGACTCGATGGGAAGGCATAATAAAGCGCGCCTCCGCGTATGTCCGCGCGTCGCTGCACGAGCGAATCGCCTACCGTAAGAGAGGAGCCTGTACTGCTTGCTCTTCGAAAGTCACGTGACGCGATCGTCGGGAGATCGATCGCCTATCGATCGTCCGTCCGTCGCGTCGACGAGCGATCGAAGTCGATCTTCGAGAAACGAAAAACCTAGGAACGATATTTACGCCAAGATCGGTGAAGAAATGGGCTGCGTTAGTCGCGATTCGAATTTGCACTCCGTCGCAAAGGAATCGAAAGTTTAGGATAGCGGAGAAAATTTTATTGAAAGCGGTAATGACGATAATACAAGAGATGCTAAAATTCGAGCGTACGAATTGCGAAAGTGACGAGAGGACGGAGGAAGAGGAAAGGCGCCGGTCTCGGTGCGGCTCGAGATCAAGAATGATGGATCCCGCGCTCGAGTGCGACGCGTCTCGTCAACCGTGACGAAATTAATAGCGAATATAATGGTCACGCGTACGCGACCACGTGCTTCGGCTTCGAGTCGTCGTCATTGTCGTTGTAAAATGGCCCATCGCGTAGCCTGCTCGAAGCCATCACGCGGTAATCTCTCGAATGACCGGCGAAAGTCGTGCATAACGATTTAAAAATCGCTCGAGTCCGGTGGTGGGGTGCAAACGACGATATAAATTATTTTGTTCATACCGGTTATAATAATAACAACGAGATAAGCTCTCCACCTTCTTCCACCGGCTCGCTTTTTTGCTTCCCTTTCCCTTCTTAAATCGTTCTTTCGTAAAGGACGAAGAAAAAACGCGCGTGGCGCGTCCGAAACGTCCCTTTTCCGCAGAGCAACGCCATTTCGCGGCAACGATCCAAAACGACGCGACGCTACGTACGAGCGGGCCATTAAATTCCGATGCAGCCAAGCATCAATTGAATTACGTCCGCGCGCGGTTTCCTTTTTTCCCTTCTTCCTCTTCTTCTTTTTATTTATTCACCGACACGTCGTCGGACGACGACGACGACGACGGGACGAGCGCGCGTTAAATTTCTCTCGCGGCGGTTTGCCTTTCGCTGCGAAAACGTGCCGAGAAACCGCTCGTCATTCCGCTTAATGACTAATCCGACGCTTTATGCGCGACGTTCGCGTCTCGTGAGGGAACCGTTCGTTTCGTTCGACGTTGAGAGGCTGATGAAAAGAGTGAGTGAGTGAGAGAGAGAAAGAGAGAAAGAGCAAATCTCACTACCATCGTCGAGTATCGCGTCGAGAGCCAGCCCGATCGATCGATCGATAATTCATGGTGTCTCGCGATCTTTGATTCCGTCGACTTCTTCGCAAGGTGTAACGAAAGTATCGTTTCCTCTCTCTCCCTCTCCTTAGCATCGAGGCGTAAATGCATCGAAGCGTAAATGCATCGTTTTCTCTCTCTCTCTCGTTCGTTACGACGATCGAATACGCAGCCTGTCGTCGAATTTGCTTCTTCGAAAAATATCTCATCGATTACTCGGATGTCTCGTAAACCGATCGTCGCTTCGCGGTTCGATCGAATTCGTGCGTCTCGTCGCGATAAAACGTACGGAAATCGCGTGGTCTACGAGAAGAGAAAACGTTTGATTCCGTCGACTTCTTCGCTAGGTGTAACGAAAGTGTCGTTTCTTCTCTTTCCCTCTCCTTAGCATCGAAGCGTAAATGCATCGTTCTCTCTCTCTCTCTCTCT